>JALMQS010000187.1:19493966-19718550 GCA_024734495.1 Forficula auricularia | reverse complement strand
TTTCAGGTCACACGGGAGTCCAGCCTTACATTTCGAAAAAAAGAAGGAAGAAAAAAACACTTTTTTCATGCACGATTACAATACTTGACCATACCCGTATGGTAAAGTAAAAATTATAGTTAAGAAAAAGTTTTAATTTAATTTAATTTTCAGGAAATGTTTTCAGGTAAAAGCTAAAATTTGGTGCATTGTAAGATATTTGCGAATCAATTTTCATATTAACTAAAACTACCTATTCTAAATATGACAATTTATATTTTCGGGAAAGGTTTTCAGGTAAAAAGCTAAAATTTGGTGGATTGTAAGATACTATATTTGCGGACCAATTTTCAGCTAACATTAAAGTAAAACCTTTCAAGATTGCCATTTGTACTTCCAGAAAACGTTTTCAGCTAAAAGGCTAAAATTTGGTGCATTCTAATATATTTGCGTATCAATTTTTAGCTCATTAACTAAAACCTTTCAAGATTAGCATTTTGTACTCTCAGGAAACGTTTTCAGGTAAAAAGCTATAATTTAATATGCAAAATATATGCATGGTTTTATAGAAATTCTGAATTTGATTTGGAAAAGTATGATTTTGATTTTTAAAATCCTGAATTTGATATGAAATATCTATATATCAAATTTTTCTTTTTTAAACATACAATACAAAAATGTAGTATTTTAATAGAATTCTAACTATTAATTAATAAATTATACTAACTAATGAAGCTCTTGAAGCTTTTATTTTTGTAATTAATTTGATTAAAATTTAAATTTTTATTTAAATCTCACATAATTAATTAAAATTATTTATTGAACACGAATGAATAATATTCAATATAACTACGATGTTTCGATCGACTTATTCTGCGATCGTTGTTAAATATGATGAGCACCGAAATGTCGTAGTTATATTGTATTATTTGTTCAATGTATCATGTTCAATAAATAATATTATAATTAATTATGTGTGAATTAAATAAAAATAAAAATTTTAATTATACCAACTGTTGATTTACTGAAAATTTTTGATCTAATAAATTTATTAAATTCTAACGTTTCCTTTTATTCTATTAAAAAAAATGAAAACAGGGCTTGAAGGCCTCAGAAAATGTCTCGGGAATCGGATTGTTGCGTGAAATAAAGAATCGGTGTTTTTGATTAGATTTTTCAAAATATTTCAAAAATAGTTGAAGCTAGATTAATAAATAATAATAATAATAAAACAACAACAAAATGATAGGCTAAACTTTAGCAGCATTCATGCTGTAGTATAAGTGTCACAACTCGGATTACACTATTAAACAAAAATTTCACCCTGTAAACCTATCAATGGATTCCAAAAAATGACGAAAAAGGCCATTTTGACCTTATTTTCGAGTCCCATTAGATATTAAACAGCAATATTTGAAATCAAAATATTTTGTTGACCTAATGGAAAACAGCTTCCTCTTTGATTTTCAAATTACCACTTGTTTGTAGCTCAATTAGAACTCGAGTTATAACTAAAAAAACTAAAACTACGTGATTATAAAGATAATAACCATAGATAAAAACATAAGGTCTTAGTTTTTAGTTATAATTCGAGTTCTAATTGAACTAAAAACAAGTGGTAATTTGAAAATCAAAGAGGAAGAACTGTTTTCTATTAAGTCAACAAAATATTTTGATTTCAAATATTACTGTTTAATATTTAATGGGACTCGAAAATAGGTCAAAATGGCTTTTTGTCATTTTGACCGATAATATCTCAAAACTCTGACCTGTAGGGAAATTGCATGATAATCAGCGTATAAAACTCTACTGGAATCCATTATTAGGTTTATGGGGAGAAATTTTTGTTTAATTTTTGTCGAGCAGTGTTATTATAATACGATCAATCAGGGCTTTCAGCCTAGAAAATAATTTTATGCTGAAAAACTTCAAAATAATCTAAAAGAAATTTTGAAAGTTTTAATTTAAAGGCGACAATGGGATGAATCCGTATTCAATATTTTAATTAAAGGTAGTATTTTTACTAGCAGTTTTTTTTTAATTTATATTTTTATAAACCGTTTTGAGAAAAATTCCTTATGCCTATTTTAATTTTGGTGTAAGTTCAGTCTAAATTTTTTATTATTATTTTTTTTATTGAATAATATGCTAGGAATAGTGTGGTATATCAAATGAAAGACTCGGGATTAGAGTAGGTATTATAAATAGTTGTAACTATAGAAAAAATTTGAGATAAAACATTCTTATTGAACATTAATATGAAATAGAAAGGGACCTTGTAAAGACAGTTTTTAATTGAATAACCAGATATTGAAGACCTTGATCTGGGAAAATATTTTCTTTCTAATATATGATCTACTTTTTTAACGACAAAGTATATATATATATATATCCTGGTGTGGTGAATAGCCCACTATTTTTCTAAATCTCACTACTTATTATAAAGAATAAATTGAAGATTGTGCTTATTATAAAATACAGGGTGGGAGATAAAGGTCTACTACATTTTGAAGAAATATAAAAAATAGAAAAAATTTAACTAGAAAAAAACTGAATATATTTTTGAAAAGAACATAAAATCATTTTTTTAATGTGTTTTAAACATAATCAGACAAAAAAGGAGAGGGGGGGGGGGGGGGTCAAAAATGAAAATTCTATCCCTTTCGATTAAACTCAACCAAATATTGTATACATATTCTGTGGACCCCGAGAAGGCTAGAAATGCAAAAACTAACCAAATTCTGTAGACATAGTTTCGTCGAAGGGGCTAGAATTTTTCATTTCTGACCCCCCCCCTAATGAAAGATTCTAGCCCTTTCAGACGAGAGCTATGTCTACAGGACTGCGTTAGTTTGCATTTCTAGCCTTCTCGGTCCACAGAATGCGCATACAATATTTGGTTGAGTTTAATTCGAAAAGGGATAGAATTTTCGTTTTTGACCCCCCCCCCCCCCCCCCTCGCTTTTTTGCATGCGATGAAAATTGTTTAAAACACATTAAAAAATGATTTTATGTTCTTTTCAAAATATTTATATTCAGTTTTTTTCTAGTTAAATTTTTTCATTTTTATACTCCTTCAAAATGTGGTAGATCTGAAGCTCTCGAAGAGAAATAAAATAAAATCTTCTTAATTGGAAAAACTTGTCTTTATTACTCAGATAATCAAAATCAACGAAATATGTTTCGACTAATACTCTCAGCCATCTTCAATCTACAAAATCCAAAATGGTACAAAAGAAAAACATTAACAAACTGACAAAAACAAAACAATAAAAATAATTTTTATAAAAAATAAAAATTAAAACCGACTTCAAAAATATTAAATGCAACAAATAAAATAAAAAGAACTCAAAAATATAATAAAATCCACTAAAAGGTATAAAATAATTATCTAATTTAGTTACAACTAAACGACGAAATATTTACATGAAATCACTTTTTGAAGTCGGTGCCAAACATATACATTTTATGAATCAAACTCGACGGATTTTACTTAGTACGATTGGCGGGTACGCTCGCTAATAGTATAGTTTGTTTAGCACCGACTTCAAAAAGTGATTTCATGTTAATATTTCGTCGTTTAGTTGTAACTAAATTAGATTATTATTTTATACCTTTTAGTGTATTTTATTTTATTTTTGAGTTATTATTATTTTATTTGTTGCATTTAAATTTTTTGAAGTCGGTTTTTTTTTATAAAAATTATTTTTATTTTTCTCTTTTTAGTGATGTTATTAATAGTGACTTAATATAATACCTTGCATGCATCTCGTAAGAGAAAGGGTCGGGCGAATGAATCAGAAAATGATAATAAAATAAAATTCATAAATATAGAAATTCTCTAGAAACGTTTGCGGGTTTTAAATGAACGTTTTAAGATATATTTTTTTATAAAAGATTTTATTTATTATAATTTCGATTATTTGCTCATAAGAATTGGATATTTACGTTAATTTGTCATTGATCATATCATCAGAACTTGACCAAATTAATATGGGACCACCCCTAGGAATTTTTATGATGGGGGGGGGGGGTGAATGTATCCAAGGTGCCCGATGTATATAAGATCTACTTTATTATCTCGGAAGTGTGTCGCGATCGAATTGTCCAAGTGTGTGTGTGGGTGAGGGGGGGGGGGTCAGAGACGCCGCCCCCCCCCACACACACACGTAGAACTTTATTTTCAATTTTAAAATTTTTTTAAAAAATAAATGTTTTAATAAAGTTTAGGGAAAGCGGTGTTGGTTTATAGTGAAACATATTAAACAAAGGAATTATTATTTAACGGGTTATAGTGGTGTTTCACAAAGAGGAAATAAAATTAAAAAAATTAAAAAATCTTTTAAATTATTTTGGAGATTTTTTATTTATCTCTATACATATTTCGGGCTATGAACCCTTCATCAGGAGGTTAAACAGAACACTGAATATGATATAATATTCAGTGTTCTGTTTCACCTCTGATGGGGTCATAGCGAAATATGATAGAGATAACAAAAATCTCAAAATAATTTAAAGATTTTAATTTTTTAATTTTATCTCTTCTGTAACACCACTATAACCCAGATTAAATAATAATTCCTTTAATAAATGTTTTTTTGTTTTTTTTTTACAAATTTTTTTTGCCAGGCACTGGCCTCTATGGGGGGCGATCGCCTCCCCTCCCCCCTGGATCCGCCCTTGTCTAAGATACCCTCTTACCAATATACAAAGAATCATCGAAATCGGTTCATAAACAATGAAGTTATGCCTAAACAAACATAGCAAAAAAGGTCCAATACCAATGAAAAAACGGGATCAAACGGAAACTAGACTCAACCAAATGCAAAAAAATCATCAAAATTGGTTCACGATTGGCGAAGATATCAGGTAACATGGACACACAAAAAAAAATCAGTCGAATTGAGAACCTCCTCCTTTTTTGAAGTTGGTTGATAAAATGATTCAATAGAATAATTATTAATTGAAATGTTTATGCCTCAGACATTGAATTTATGCATTAGAAAATGCATTTTCCTTCCATACAAATGAAATTACATGTATGACATTTTAACAATACTCGTAAAGCTCAAATTTTACATACATGAAGGTAATGTGGAAAAACATCCATCCACATCTCTTGGGCTTTAAATATATACCTCATTTCGGAAGTTTATACATATTAATTGCCATTTCAAGTAGTAATTATTGATAAATATTTTAGTTTATTTAAACTTTTGTCTTCGTCTCCAATCTAAGAACATTTAAAATATTTCTCATATTTCTAATATTTCATTGTTCTCATCTTTAATAGTTTATTTCTTAGACCATGAAATATATAGACCGCCCTGGTGTCGATTTGGTGAGTCCAACATCAACTAGAGAATGTGACGTCATCTGTAGGTAGGAACATCCAGAAATAGCATGGCCACTATAGGAATTATTATACATTGAGATACATTTATCGTAGTTTAGATTATTTATTTTGGATTCCAAAATCGCAAATTAATATTACCAAAATATTTATGCGAGAACGTGACGTCATCTGTAGGCGATGTTGGCCTCACTTCACTCTGTGTGGAGAGTAGCAGAGGGCGTGTCTATATATTTCATGATTTAAGGTTTATTTATTTGAAAGGTTATTATTATTAAAAATAAATTCTCATAAATTTTATTATTTATTATTTTATTTGTCAATTATATTATATGCAGATTAATCTATAGCTTAATAACAATTTCAGTAATTTGGTTGTTAAATTTGGAAGGTTGTCATCAGCTTCAGCACTTGTGATCCAAAAGTGCAATACCCAGAACAACCAAAATAGGGTTATTTATTGGGCTGTTGTCCATGAGTGGTTTGCCACCGTTTTTGGGATTTTCCCCAAATGAATTGTTGTGGGAGGTTTAATCGAGGGGGGGGGATTTTTAGCGATGCTATCAAATTGTTCACAAAGGAAAATACAAACCCTTCGTTATCAAATTACTTAGTTTACTACCAAGCACCTGTGATGACGTTTTTTAGCTTGATTTTATGAAGTATAATGCCATTAACGTTCGGGGTCTCTACCTTTCAATGAGGGGTGCTGTTTTTTTTAAGCTTGACAAGATTGATCGTAGGGAGTTGGACCATAATTTAAATCAAACGCAAAGTTTTTTAATTAAATGGGCCAAACGTTTCACCACTGATTAGCGACTTCCAGAGGCTCATTTTATAAACTTATTGGTCAGGTGTTATAACTACAAGAAAAACCATTCCAAAGTCTTCTTGAAAATAGATTTAATGGTTGAAGAAAATTTTATTAAATTTTGATTTTTTTATATAATTATTAAAACGAAGAACCATTATAATTGTTTTTTTTTTAGGTTTTATATTGTCTTGATAACAAATTTTTTTTTTTTTTTTTTTTTTTTTTTTTGGCTTTTCGGCCTTTCTAACCATAAGCCATTTTACGATACTATATATATTTTTTTTTAAATTTGTCCCTATCCCGGGGGTCAGATTTTAGCAGATTTCGGCCTTTCTAACCATAAGCCATTTTACGATACTATATATATTTTTTTTTTTAATTTGTCCCTATCCCGGGGGTCAGATTTTAGCCGAATGCCTCGAGTCGGATTCGAACCCTGGTCCACTTGGTTAGCAGGATGATGCGCTACCGACTAGCCTATCTGACCCCCTTGATAACAAATTGAATAATTTGGTGAAGACATACTCTTTGGAATGTTTTGAAAATTTGTTTTCATTATTTAAATTATTTTAAAGGATATAATAATAATATATATAATAATATATATAATAAGGATATAATATCTTTTAGAGATGTAGACTATTGTTAAGTGAAAATTTAGGTAGGGTAGGCTTTATTGACATTGGTATGGATAAATAAAGGAAAATGAGAAGTTCATTGACTTTTGTCTATAGGCTGGAATCTATTTTTTGGGCTTAAGCCAATAGTCTACATCTCTAAGAGAGATTATCTTTTAAAATAATTTAAATAATGAAAACGAATTTTTTTCCTCTGTTCACTAAACATATATATACCCTATCATTCAAAAAGTTGAATTAGTTATTTTCTGTACTTCCTGAAGATGTGTTGATAGCCCGAAATATATATATTGAAAAAATTGTAATTTTCAATTAATTCCTTCTTTGTATTATACAAAATAATGATAATTCAGTGATAATAATTCAATTCATTAAAGTATGCAATTTTTCATCAATGTTTCTTTTTGGCGTTATCACGTAAAACTATCGTCCGTAAACCAACTTTAAAGACAACAATTTTTAATTTAAATTTGGCCACTCCATCCTGCTTAAGTCTACAATTTCTAGAATTTTTCTTCTTTTAAATGTTATTTTCCCGATTTTTTTCTTTAACTTACAGTGAATAAATTAGAGATTGTAACTTCAGCTTAATCTAAATATTTTTATTTATTATAGAGACTGTATAAATTTGAATTAATAAGTGACGAGTGATGCCCTCTAAGGGAATATTTTGTAAACTGGCTGGGAGCAGGGGAGCAGGTCATCCAACGAGTTGGTTGGTGACTTCGCTTTCATCTTGATTTTTGATAGAGTTGAGAGAGAGTTGATTTATATTTTTTGAGTAAAAACGCTCGTTAGCCGTTGAGAATTTATTTTATTTTTGATTTTTTTTTTTTTTTTTGTTTGGCTTTTCGGCCCTTCTAGCCATAAGCCTAATTACGATACTAGATATATTTTTTAAAATTTGTCTCTACCCGGGGGTCAGATTTTGGCTGGCTGCCTCGAGTCGGATTCGAACCCGGGTCTCCTGGTTAGCTCGCTGTCACGCTACCGACTAGCCTATCGACCCCCCTTATTTTTGATTTAAATTGTTTGGTATTAAGTCTCAATTGTTTATTATTTAATTTGATTTAAACAACTAAATTGAGAATTGTGGATTGATTAAAAGTAATTTTAATCTTTTATTGAATTTGGAGAAGAAACCAAACTTGAATTCATTATCATATCATCGGAGAAAAAACCCAAGTGAACAGAATTGCCACAAGACGTCTGCATTCGATCACCGCCATCGCCATTTGTATAATATCTCATTTTCGTATGTACAAAATCAGCATTATTTTCTCTACATTAAAACCATTGTTAATATTCGTATCACAAATCTTTGCCTTTTATTTATTGAAAAAGAAGAAATACATCTTCCTTTTATTCTTAATTTAAAATATACAGTCCACACCTTTATTAAACCCGGATCTTCAAGCCAGAGCCTTCCAGCCCAGCAAGAAGATTAGTTTGGAATTTATCCCTTGGTCATTCTCATATGATCAGGAAATTTCAAAATTAAACAGAGACTATAATTTTTGAACACTATGGTTTTTTCATCCTATTTCAATGTCAATTAATAGTAAATTCAATAGTGATTTTTTAATGGTTAAGCCTGTGTAACCATGTGAGTTTTATACAAGTTTTCACACAAGCTGATTTGAAACTGGAGCCTACTAAATTCTTAATGAAAGTCTTTAGATAACTCTTAGTGAAAACTTGCATAGTGAGGATTAAGGCTTTACCACTAAGAAGGGGGCAATACTCATGTCTTTCATGAATGGAAGAATAAAAAGAAGTTAGGCTGGGGTTCAATGTGTAGAAGCTGTTTTTGAAGGATTGAAGATTGTAGGACGTTGGGAAAATGAAATCTGGAGTCTCTTGAAGTAATATAGGGATGAATGAATTGGTAAATCCAAAGAGATCTATATGCTGTCCACAAATAATAAATTCAATTTCGACTAAAATAAAATTAAAAAGACATGAAAAATATTTTAAATATTCTTAAATAGACTAAGGCAAAAGTTTAAATAAACTAAAATATTTATGGGACTCCAAATCGGACGGTTGGAAAAATTTCTTTTTTTGAAATTTTTATTTTTTACATGCTTTTTAGAAAAAAATACAAAAAATTATTTAAAGTGTTTTTATATTCGATTTTTGTGTTTGAAAATTTTAATCTTGTTTTTGAAACTGTATGTATACTCTTCGATTTTTTTGATAATTTTTTATTTTAAACTTCTATTCATTCTACAAATTTTAGGACCGGGTTGATAGTGGTCCTATGATAATTACTATTGTTTTTCGATTTTTGATTTTGATTTTCTTTCAACAAACTAAAATACTAATTATTTATTTTAAACACCTGTTAACGATAAAAATCAATTCAAAATAACTAAAAAAAGAGAACTCAATAGCAAAAAGTGGTTTTAATAATGGTTAATAGCGAATAAATTTTTTTCGAAATTTTCAAAAATCGAAAAAAAAATAATACTAATTATCATAGGCCCACTATCACCCCAGTCTTAGAATTTGTAGAATGAATAGAAGTTTAAAATAAAAAATTATCAAAAAAATCGAAGAGTAGAAACATATAGTTTCAAAAACAAGATTAAAATTTTCAAACTCAAAAATCGCATATAAAAACACTTTAAATATTTTTTTTGTATTTTTTTCTAAAAGTATGCGAAAAAAAATTTCAAAAATGAAATTTTAAATTTAGACCATTTTTGAAGAAGTTATGAGGGAAAAATCGAAATTCGATATCTTTTAAACTAGTGATCAAATAAGTTTCAAAATTTACCTTGAAGATTTTTTGATGAATACTAAAAAATGTCAAAAAATGAAGGAAATCAAAAATTGAAATTTTTTAAACCGTCCGATTTGGCGTCGAATGCCCTTATATTAAGCCCAATCTTTAATTTATTTTTACTAAAATATACTTATTTACTAATCAGAAAAAATAGTGGGCTAAAACACACCAGGATATATAATTTTATTAATTAATTAATTAAAAAAAAATTACTAGGTGCTTTTGTGATTAATTTTAATCAAATTAATCACAAAAATAAAAAGCTTCAACAGCTTCATTACTAATAATTATTAGGTATATATTCAAGATCAAGTTTTATTAAGGACAACTGCCTTAAATCGCTGAATTCATATAATTAATAATAACATTTTAATTTTAAAATCCATATTTCCAATACAATATCTAAAAACATGTTTTTCGAGTGAAAATTCAAGTTTTGAGGTCCTCTCAATGCAACTCAAGAGCAAGGGCAAGAAGGGCGCGCGGCTTTAAGCTGTATTAAAGACCTTTAAAAAATAATATATGCGTTCTTCTTTATAACTTGGACTCCGCCTAAACAACAAACAAAGTATAATGGTCATTTAATTAATGGAAATGTCTTAAAGGAAATGGATCCTTTGACAGATTAATGCATATCTAAAACAAAATTTAAAAATAATAACCATTAAAGGGGCGGTGTTCGATACATTGGTTAGGTCTTAAGTATGTATAATGTTTTTATTCATGTTATATGGTATACAAGTTATATATTATATAACTACACGAAAAAGTGTTTACTTTACCAAGTGTTTTTTACTTCTTTTTTCGAAATATCTCAAAAAAAAAAAAAATTGAGCGAAACCATGGCATTTCGCTCTACAAAAAAGCTCTAATAGGTGAACATCGAAAAAATTATCTTTTTCGAGATAATAATTGTTTCGTCAAAATATCTGTTAGTTACTTAGTCTGTGCGTTACCAAATTTTTGTGGACGAGCTAGCTCAAAAACTAGTGTGAATATCGAAACCAAATTTCACACGTAGTTTTGGTCCATTGAGATTAAGAGCTGATTAGATTTTGGTGCATATCGACCTAAAATTAAGTGGGCGGAGGGGGGAGGGGTTAAAAATTAAAAATCTAGGCCATTTGAGCAAACACAACCAAATTTTGTATACATAATCAGTGGGACCCCAGAAGTTTAAAAATTTAAAAACTAACCGCCCAAAATGGGAGGGGGGGGGGTGTATGGTCAAAAAATGAAAATCTAGGCTCTTGTACTAAACTCAACCAAATTTTGTATACATAATCAGTGGACCCCCAGGAGTCTAAAAATGCAAAAACTAACCCCCCCCCACTACATGAATATAAATAATTGTATTAAATATTAAATAAAAGGAGAGGCCAAGTTGTATGGTAAAGTCAAGTGGATGGCCACATCTTCTGATGAGAACACGTCAGCTTATTTGTTATTATCCAATGACGGATAAAATAATAATTGATCGTTTTTTTCAGTTCATTGCTATTCCAATGAGGGTTGAAATGCTTCGATAAATAAACTTTTTTGTTATCTATCGTATACTAAGAAAAATTCCAGAATTAAATGAAAAAAATTTTCAATACATATATACATATATGTACGTATTGATAAATTAAGAAAGGGTATTTTTATATACCTATATTTTTTCTCCATTTTTCGAATTTTTTAAAAAACCCTCAGTCATTTTTGCGTTATTATTTAGGTATTATGTTTCTTTTTGCTAAGGATATTCGTGGGAGGATATCCTAACGAGAATTTAATTCAAAGTCAGGGTTGAAAATTACAGACGTCCTTGAATCAATCAAGCGTTCTTACGGAAATTTTCCGTCATCCGTTTTCTATGATACTCGATTCATATAAAAAAATGAAATCGAAAATTTGTAATTTTTCAAGTTTGGGTTTAAAAATAAAAGATTAGGCTGGTCAATATTGCTTTTTATTATGACCAGAAACAATAGGAAAAAATCAGAGGCGCTATTTAGTTAACTATAAGAGGTAAAAATAATATTCCTATGGAGAGAATAGGGTTTGTTTTCTCAATTGTTTTGTCCCTAGATATCAGTTTGGGTGAATTTACTTGATTTTACATATAATTGTTAATTTTTTATATGTCGAAGATCCTGATTTTCGCCAAATGATGCGACGTCAGAGGTTTGCTTAGACATTTTCACACACTTTGAAAATATTTATATTTAAGTCATGTTAAAATTAATAAAAAAAATACTTTAATTATAAATTATTATTATCATTTCCGTTCCATTTGCGATGCTCGGTAACTTTTTTCTTCAGTTAAAAGCTTATTTTAATATTATTTTTAATTTAAAATTCTGATAAAAAGGTCGATTTTTATTTGAGAGCCGTTTTCAAATTAAAAAAAATACAAATATATATAGTATATTAATTGTTGTCTTTCTTTCAGCTTAATTCAATTATACATATTTCAAATTTGCCGCGCTGCAATTTATTCAATAAATTCTATTTATTAAATACATAGCTATATATAATATATTCAATTATTTCCACACTTATATAAAAGTCTAATTCAAAAATATTAATTTTAGTAAAAGTAAAAAGCAAAGATTTTTAAAATAGTTCTATGGTCTACTGGTAAAGTCTATGCTTCTGATGCAAGAGGTCTCAGGTTCTAATCTGACATGGGGCAAATCATTTTTTTTTATTGAGATTTTCATCTATCAATAATTACTTTAATTAAGAAAAAATCAATTAAGATGAATTTTGATGAGGTCCACACCTAGCCAGATCGTTTTCTCATCCTCAAAACTTGTTAATAGATTTTGTTTCATCAAAATCGGTAGGGCCGTTTTCAAAATAGAACCAAGATACAAATATATATATAAATAAATAATATATATATATATATATAAATAAATATACAATTTTTGCTCGTTTAAATAAGACTTTGCCGACTTCTTCAGGACTTCAAATAGTCATGGCAGTACATTCGCCTAAATTTTCTTTTTATCTTCCTTATCGTTGAAGACCATCAGAAACTCAAATTTCAAAAAATATTAGGCACATTCACATAAACAATTTTTCTTTCTATTCTTTATATTAATTACATTAGACAAAACAGAAATACATAGAGAATGAGGCAACACTGTTTTTAAAAACAATAGAATATAATCCATTTTTACTTTATCCAATGCAAAGCATGGGTAAAGTATTGTAATCGCTCTCGGGCAAGCGTAGCTTCAAAGGTCCTCAGGTAAAAACTACGGAAACCATGGACTCAATTAAAGTAACAAATTGTAGTATTCAATTAGGTTGAATTTTTAGCACGTGACGGTTTTGCCAAAAATTACAAGGGGTCTCGTCGAGAGGCCAAAAAGTGCGATTTTTTCATTTAGTGCGTGCGGATGGATGGATGGATGGATGTATGTTATCGTTTTTTTGGCCCACGATTTTTTCCACACCGTTGCACCGATTGAAATGAAATTAAAAACCTAGCATTCTTTTAACAAAATGAAGCGCTGATTAGTTTTTGGTACATATCGGTCCACAAACATTAGTACTTTATTTCAGTACTTTTTTAGTTTTTTCTAAATATATTGAAAATGACTTAACCAATTTTGATGAAATTTAATATCCTAATTAAGTATCTTGGGGACCACAAAAAAGGTTAAATAAAGTTTTTAGTAAAATTATATTTTAAAGTACTTTACTCTAGAACATATTAATATTTCAAATGAATTTGGATAAAGTTTAGCAACGATCCGTTGCAGTTTATTTTATTGATCTTTACATTTAGAAATTTCTTGAAGAAGTTGGCAAAGTCGACGAAACGTTAGCTGATAAATAAAAAAGTCACACATAAAACTTGTCCTTATTTTCCTATTATAAACTTTTAAATTAATAATTATAAAGATAGTTTAGTTTCTTTAACGTGAAATACACCTTTAAATTCCTAATAAAATGTAAAATTAAAATATTATTTTTCTAAGAGTAATATAGTTTGTGTACTTATTTAAGGTCAGGTGGGGTAACTGGGGGCGGGGGCGACTGGGCCAGGGGTCCTGTAACCCCAGAGCTTTTTAATTTTACCGCATTTTTTTAGCGCAATTCACTTTTTCATATTGGTGGGAAATTTTCAGTGTTCCTGAATTAGAGAAATTTCTTTAAGTTTATTTTATACTTAAGTACTTAGTTAAGTTAATTACTTATTTACTTATTTACCTAGTTATGTGTTTACTTCTTACCTAGTTGCCTTACCCAGTTTCTTGAAAATATTGAGACTTGTGTAAGTACTTAATTAAGGCTTTCTTAAGCATAGGGAACCTATTGAACTTTATTTCAATGGGTAAAATGAAATTATTTTGTTTAGTTGTTTGATTTATGATAGTTTTTTGTATTTTCTGTAATAAAAATTGATTTTAAAAATTATACTTGGCGTTTAAACTTATCTACCTTAAAAAATTCAATAGAATAAAAAAATAGAGGTCTTGGTGCAATTGGGCCAGCCTAGTCAGGGCCCAATTACCCCAAATCGCTTACATCTTTGATTATTTTTAATCCATATACAAATGAGACTAATTCTACCTACGGCCAGGGCCTTGAGGGATAGGGGAACATGTCCAACTGCTCAAAAGATGTTAAAAATTAAAAAAACAGCAAATAGGCTGGGCTGGTCCAATTACCCCACAACGCGTTTAACTGGGCCAACCGCAAAACTTTACATTCAACTTAAGATAATTCCAAAATTTTGAATAATCAAAAGTTGAAAGTATCATAATTATTTGAAGAAAATTTCATCTTTCAATTAATATAGTCACGAGATCTATAAATTGTGAGGAAGCTTAGTTATAGCCAAAAATATATAGTACTTTCCTTGGGAAAACAAAAGAAGCTGGGCCAGTTACCCCACCTGACCTTATATATGGAAATATTACTTGGAAGAAAGGGATTCAATGTATTTGGAAATTAAAATTAAATTCTCAACAAGTTAGAGGCTAAAATTTTGCAAGTAAAATTGTGAAATTTATTGCAAAAATTTGAAAAATCGAGTTTAGGCTTGTTAAAATTGAAAAACATAAAATATAAAAAGCAAACTAGGTATCAGATAGAGAGAATTCATAGATTTGGTACAAAAAAGGACTAAAATATTGTCGAAGGGAGAGAAACCCCCTTTTGGTCTTTGGCTCCAAAATGTAATGGTATTAATAATAGTACTTAAATGGAATATATCCATATGGAAATTATCCCACTTTATGAGTTATTTTATGGCCCAGAGAGTAGGTGTAGATCCTCGATGTAATGGTATTAATTTAAACAATTTTTTATTGATTCTTTGTGATAAAATTGGTGACCCGAAGGTTTTTCGGGTTTCTACCACAGTTATTCAAAATAGAAAATTTATTCATATGATGTTAATGTTTTGGCTTTCAAATCTGAAGCTATTTTCAACTGATGATGGTGTTTCTATTTTAACTAATTTTCCAATTTTACAAAGTGTGGTCCAACCCGTTAAAGACTTCTAGTCTAGATCATAATATTTATTAAGCCATCACTTGGAAAAGTAAAAATTCATTATATTATAATGTTGGATTATGAAATTATTTCATTTTAGTATTTATTTACTTTTCTCATTAGCTACCCTATTATATTTTTCGCAACCGTTAGTTCTAAAATAGGTGACCCTCTAAGATAGTATTTGCACAACAGTAGCTAATGTGTATATATTTATTATTTATTTGCATGAAGCAAAGAAAACCCTCTTTAAATTAGCAAATCTGTTAATATCAGCAAAAAGCAATTTTAAAAGTCGGCAAAGTGCGAGTCGGATGCCGGTGGTTATAACTACCAAAATACTTGACGAATCAAATTACTTCATATTTGTCTTTGATAAGGAGAGAATAAGGTAACTTGTGGATTTTTTAATAATTAAAACTTGAAAACATTTCTTACCTAGAGTAATAGAGTTGTTGATTCATAAAGAGAAATCAATGAGGTTGTCTTTTTTCTGCTTGATGCAAATAAACATATATGTATATTTATTAATTAATTTAGAATTCCGCCGAGTAAACTCGCGAGCAAATCCACTCAACAGAATTTTTAACAAATTATAAGTAAATTTGTTTTTCTAGTATATTTATACAAATATAGAAAATTATCTAATTAATTAAATTAATCTTAAGAAATTCAAAGAGAAATTCAAAGATGTTTTTATAAAGCGAAATTTAGAGAATATTTAGCGAGACTACCGTTTATAAGAACCATTGAGGTCCAGATGATTCTCTATCCTGAACCAAGAGAGCGAAAAAAGATATGGTCCATCTAGATGTTACCCGTATCATCTCTCTATGTAAGAATAGACTTGTAAAAGTCGTCTGAATCGAGAGAGTAATATATAAGATCTTAAGATGCCATGTCCCTCTGGGTGGTCCGGGGTGGGGTATCATGCGGGCTATACGCGGATTGATACCGGGTAACATCTAGATGGACCATATCTTTTTCGCTCTCTTGGTTCAGGATAGAGAATCAGCTGGACCTCAATGGTTCTTATAAAACGGTAGTCTCGCTAAATATTCTCTAAATTTCGCTTTATAAAAACATCTTTGAATTTCTCTTTGAATTTCTTAAGATTAATTTAATTAATTATGTATATTTATATAAGGAATATATAATATATATATATATATAATTTATTTGTTAGAGACTATCGTTTTTGTTATGTGACCAGCTCGCTATTAAGTACAACAAAACGAATTTACCTACATCCAATCGGATATTTGAACTCATAAGAAATTATAGATAAAGTGTTTCTAATTAAAAAGACTATGAAGTTCAGACCTTCAAAACTATACTCTCTTACAAATAAATTATAAATAAATATATATCTAGTACCTGGAACACCGAGCGTTGCTCGGTAATGTTTTGCTTTAGTTCAAAGTGATATATTAATATTATTTTTAATTTAATAATTTAATACCTCAAATTAATTCAATTGGCAATTCTAATATTTAATATAATTTGTTATGATCCATTGAGTGGGATTTAAAATTAAAAAACCAATTATTTATTAAAAAGAAATTGAATAAAATTGTAATTATACATTTTTATCGAGACAACCACCTGTGAATAATTATTTCAATAAAAATTTTTAAAGAAAAAATAAAAACCGACTTCAAAAATTAAATGCAACAAATATAAAAATACACTAAAAGGTATAAAATAATTATTATCTTATTTACTTACAACTAAACGACGAAATATTAACACGAAATTACTTTTTAAAGTCGGTGCCAAACAAACTATACCTATAAGCGAGCGTACCCGCCAAACGTACTAAGTAAGATCCGTCGAGTGCGATTCATAAAAGGTATATGTTTGGCACCAACTTCAAAAAGTAATTTCGTGTTAATATTTCGTCGTTTAGTTGTAAGTAAATAAGATAATAATTATTTTATACCTTTTAGTGTATTTTTATATTTGTTGCACTTAATTTTTGAAGTCGGTTTTTATTTTTTCTTAAAAATTTTTATTTTTCTCTTTAGTGATGTTATTAATAGTGATTATATCATCAGAACTTGACCAAATTAATATGACACCATCCCTAAGACACCCCCTTTCGGATAAAAAAAGAACCATCGAAATCGGTTCATAAACAAAGAGGTTAGGTCTAAACAAACCTAATAACAAAAGGTCTAATACCTATGGAAAAAAATCGAAAAAAAAATGGGACCAATCGGAAGCTAGACTGGACCCAATGCAAAAAAAATTTTCAAAATCGGTTGACAATTGGCGGAGATATGAGGTAACATAGGCACAAAAAAAAAAAAAAAAAAAATTCAATCGAATAGAGAACCTCCTCCTTTTTTGAAGTCGGTTAATTAACAAAAACCCATCAAAAACAACTTAACTGAAGATGAGACAGATCAAATTGTCAACTCAAAGACTCCCTAAACCGTGAATTTCATCCAAATGGTTAGAGCCTTTTTCGAGAACCCGATTCTTTATATATATATATATAGAAGAATTGCTCGTATAATATAATAAGAAATAAGATAAGAGATATATATCTAGAATATAGGTATATATTTGTTTGCAACAAGTAGAGAATAATCTCATTGATTTCTCTTTATAAACCATCATTTCTATTTCTATGGTAAACGCTCCAGACAGACAGATACATGTATTGTGGCAACTCTAATTAGGGTCTTGTTTTACTTTTTGATCATAATCCTAATAAATAAATTATGAGCTAGATTGAAAATTTTCACTGATCATATCCAGGGGCGGATTTAGGCATAGGCTGCTCTCACCACAAAATTTTAAATACTCATACTGTACTGTATAGGTAGGTATGTCGTACGTACATTTTGTATAATTTAATAATACATTTTAAAGGTTTATTTTTAAGTTTTTAATAGGATAATTGTTGAAAATGCCGTTTTTGTAGGATAAATTAAAAAAAAATTCCCGGTAGGGCCTATAGATCCTAAATACGGCCCTGATCACACCTATAATTATAAAGCAGTGTTCGTAATTTTGAATAATTTTCAACTTATTCAATTTTAAATTTAGTCTTCTTTCCGATATCATTTGAGCAAATTTATACATTTTAAATTCATTTATAAAAAGTTTGATTCATCCAAACTGAATGATTTCAATAAAAGATGACGACATTTCAATTGTTTTTTCTCAATATATCTTATAGTAGCTACTTTTAGCTTACTCATTACGTTTATTTCTTTTTACAATTTATTATCCAGATATACAATTGCAATTCATAACTATATTATAAAGATTAATATGGGAAAAAAACAAAGCAAAACCATATAATTTATTCGACTGAATGGAACTGCAGATATAATAGAACAATTAATTGAGAAAATAAATATATTTTAATCTATTTACTAATAAAAGTATTTTTAAGGCCAGTGACTTAACTATACCGTTGAGGCCCGTGGAAAATTCACCAGATGAGGTCCTTCCCCAATGTAAAGAAGCTAAACCAACGGTGTAGTTTCTTTTTAATAAATCACTACGTAAAGTACGTACAAACGATAATATAATTATTGTGTCCCTTTTTCGTTGATTTTCTAGTAATTTTTAATTTGTGTATGTACCTACTTTAGTAGGTCTTCTTCTTGTATGGTAGGCTATTAGCCTGTTTTTTAACCGACTTCAAAAAAGGAGGAGGTTCTCAATTCGACTGAATTTTTTTTGTGTCTATGTTACCTGATATCTTCGCCAATTGTGAACCGATTTTGATGATTTTTTTGCATTGGGTTCAGTCTAATTTCCGATTGGTCCCGTTTATCCCTGGTATTGGACCTTTTTTGCTATGTTTGTTTAGGCATAACTTCTTTGTTTATGAACCGATTTTGATGATTCTTTTTATATTGGAAAGAGGGTGCCTTAGGGGTGGTCCCATATTAATTTAGTCAAGTTCAGATGATATGATCAACGACGAAATAACGTAAATATCCAATTCTTATGAGCATAATAATCGAAATTATAATAAATAAAATCATTTATAAAAAAAAATCTTAAAACATTCATTTAAAACCCGCAAACGTTTCGAGAGAATTTCTATATTTATGAATTGAATTTTATTATCATTTTCTGATTCATTTGCCCGACCCTTTCTCTTACGAGATGCATGCAAGGTATTATATTAAGTCACTATTAATAACATCACTAAAAAGAGAAAAATAAAAATAATTAAAAAAATAAATAAATAAAACCGACTTTAAAAAATTAAATGCAACAAATAAAATAATAAAACTCAAAAATAAAATAAAATACTCTAAAAGGTATAAAATAATTATCTTATTTAGTTACAACTAAACGACGAAATATTAACATGAAATCACTTTTTGAAGTCGGTGCTAAACAAACTATATAAGCAAGCTTACCCGCCAATCGTACTAAGTAAAATCCGTCGAGTTTGATTCGTAAAATGTATCTTTGGCACCGACTTCAAAAAGCGATTTCATGTAAATATTTCGTCGTTTAGTTGTAATTAAATCAGATAATTATTTTATACCTTTTAGGGTATTTTATTTTATTTTTGAGTTTTATTATTTTATTTGTTGCATTTAATTGTTTTGAAGTCGGTTTTATTTTTTTATAAAAATTATTTGGTACGCTAATAGACTGTTTTTCTTGACAGTGCCTCAGGTCTCTGTGGGGGACGATTTCCAGCTCTCAGGCCACCTCTTGGCCGGTCTGCCTCTAGGTCTCACTGCTGCTGGTTTTCCATCCCTGGCTATTCTCAATAGCAGCTCTTCGCTGGTTCTATCGACGTGGTTGCTCCATTCTTTTCGGCTCACTCGGATCCACTTTAGTAGGTAATTGAATATAAAAGTAATAAAATTTACTAAATTTAGTAATAATAAATGTTAGGATCCTTCTGTGCTAGCGGCACTCTTTTTTGCCCGACCTGCCACCCTATTGTTACGCCACTGTTAAAGGCTGTATTTCAAAAATTAAAATTCTAGCCCTTTCGACTAAACTGAACCAAATTTTTTATACATATTCTGTGGACCCCCAGAAGGCTAGAAATAATTTACTTTCTATTTTACGAATCAAACTTGACGGATCTTACTTAGTACGATTGGCGGGTAAGCTTGCTTATATAGTTTGTTTAGCACCGACTTCAAAAAGTGATTTCATGTTAATATTTCGTCGTTTAGTTGTAACAAAATAAGATAATTATTTTATACCTTTTAGAGCATTTTATTTTATTTTTGAGTTTTATTATTTTATTTGTTGCATTTAATTTTTTTAAAGTCGGTTTTATTTATTTATTTTTTTTAATTATTTTTATTTTTCTCTTTTTAGTAATGTTATTAATAGTGACTTAATATAATACCTTGCATGTATCTCGTAAGAGAAAGGGTCGGGCAAATGAATCAGAAAATGATAATAAAATTCAATTCATAAATATAGAAATTCTCTCGAAACGTTTGCGGGTTTTAAATGAATGTTTTAAGGTTTTTTTATAAATGATTTTATTTATTATAATTTCGATTATTATGCTCATAAGAATTGGATATTAACGTTATTTCGTCGTTGATCATATCATCTGAACTTGACTAAATTAATATGGGACCACTCCTAAGGCACCCTCTTTCTAATATAAAAAGAATCATCGAAATCGGTTCATAAACAAAGAAGTTATGCCTAAACAAACATAGCAAAAAAGGTCCAATACCAGGGAAAACGGGACCAATTGGAAATTAGACTGAACTCAATGCAAAAAAAATCATCAAAATCGGTTCACAATTGGCGAAGATATCAGGTAACATAGACACAAAAAAAAATTCAGTCGAATTGAGAACCTCCTCCTTTTTTGAAGTCGGTTAAAAAACAGGCTAATAGCCTACCATACAAGAAGAAGACCTACTAAAGTAGGTACATACACAAATTAAAAATTACTAGAAAATCAACGAAAAAGGGACACAATAATTATATTATCGTTTGTACGTACTTTACGTAGTGATTTATTAAAAGAAACTACACCGTTGGTTTAGCTTCTTTACATTGAGGAAGGACCTCATCTGATGAATTTTCCACGGGGCTCAACGGTATAGTTACGTCACTGGCCTTAAAAATACTTTTATTAGTAAATAGATTAAAATATATTTATTTTCTCAATTAATTGTTCTATTATATCTGCAGTTCCATTCAGTCGAATAAATTATATGGTTTTGCTTTGTTTTTTCCCATATTAATCTTTATAATATAGTTATGAATTGCAATTGTATATCCTGGATAATAAATTGTAAAAAAAAAAGAAATAGGGGGTCAAAAAAGAAAATTCTAGCCCTTTCGACCAAACTCAACCAAATTTTTTATACATATTCTGTGGACCCCCAGAAGGCTAGAAATGCAAAATCTAACCATCCAAATTGAGGGAAGGGTCAAAAATCTAGCCCTTTCGGCCAAACTCAACCAAATTTTGTATACATATTCTGTGGACCCCAGAAGGCTAGAAATGCAAAAACTAATCACCCAAAATGGGGGGGGGGTCAAAAATTAAAATTCTAGCCCTTTCGACCAAACTATCTATTCCTACAAAATATAGTTGAGTTTGGTCGAAAGGTCTAGAATTTTCATTTTTGACCCTCCCTCCATTTTGGGTGGTTAATTTTTGGATTTTTAGCCACATGGGAGTCCACAGAATATGTATACAAAATTTGGTTGAGTTTGGTCGAATGGACTAGAATTTTCATTTTTGACCCCCGAGCCCTTTTTTTTCGTCTGATATAATGTTTAAAATATATTTAAAAAAATTATGTTCTTTTCAAAAATATATTCAGTTTTTTTATAGTTAAATTTTTTCATTTTTTTATACCTCTTCAAAATATAGGAGATCTTTATGCTCCACCTGTATTTTCCAAACAATAAAAAAATATTGAAATTGGATAATTTTTCTTAATTAATCATCAAAATTATATAATAGCCAACTAACAATATATCATTTTGAAAGCACCCTATCTTCTCCTAGATCTTTAAGTTAAGTAAAGTGTGTTTTTTGCTAGGGGACACTCTCTGTTTGTGGTATTACAGTTGTTGCAGCCTTAATTAATATAAATCAATGAAATCGATTTCTTCGATTTAAAAATGCATTTAGAGTGCTTTTTAGAGCAATTGATTGCAGCAATTTTAGCCAATCGCTGCAGGGCAATCATTTACTAATAAATCTCCCCAGTAAAACATTGCCACAAGTGACAAACATTTTGATAACTTCTAAATTACCATAAATGGTGTAATTTTAGTTGCTTGTCTAAATAAACATTGAAGGAGAATAATAGTTAGTTTAGAGATAACTAATAAAAAAATTAGGTAAATTTACGATGTGGGTTTCACATAAATTAAAATAAAACAAAAGTGAGTTTTGACTTCGATATATTTTATCTAATTTTTTTTACTTTTACCATACAGGGTATGGTCAAATATTGTAAAAGTGTTTTTTTTTCGAAATATCTCAAAAACGGCTGAAACTATTTTGATTAAAAAAATTCAGCGAAATCATGGCATTTCGGTCTACAAAAAATCCCTAATAAGTGAACATCGAAAAAATATAATTTTTTCGAGATAATAATTGTTTTGTCAAAATGTCTGTTTGTTAGTTAGTTAGTCTGTCTGGTTGTCTGGTTAGTCTGTGCGTTACCAAATTTTTGTGGACGAGCTAGCTCAAAAACTAGTTTGAATTTCAAAACCAAATTTCTTTGTGTTTTGTGCGTTCTAATTCAAAAATCAATAAGAAAATCAAATACTATTTTATATTTAGTTGTTTTATGAGATTAAGCGTCCGCCCCTCCCCTCCCAATTTCATGAAATCTACCCCCCCCCCCTCATTTTATTCAGTTCTAATGAATTAGAAGAATTTTTTTATTACCTTTTGTTGAAATCATAAGATTTGGCCACATTTGGCTACATTTACGAAAAATGAAACAATTTTTTAACCCCCCCCTTCCCTCTGGATTAATAGCTTTAGAATTTGGTTGAAATCCGAATAGGCATACTTTACGTTTTTCTACTGACATTTTTTAAAAATTGATGTAATTTAATAATCTTTTGATATTTCTACTATTATATAATTTTTTTGTAGGGCTTGATTCTTGATGGTACTTTTTTTATTATTATACTATGTTTTAACCTTTTTTGACATATTTTGAAAAAACAATCAATACACCAATATTTTCTCCACGATTATAATTATATATTTATTTGTTGTATAAATATTAATGTACGAGAGATGAGGGCAGATGGATGGTAAAGTCATTTCGATATCTAAATCACCAATTTACTTTACCATATAAGGTGCATGAAAAAAGTCTTTTTTTCGAAATATCTCAAAAACGGTTAAAACTATTTTGTTAAAAAAAAATTGATCGAAACCATGGATTTTTGCTCTACAAAAAAGCCCAAATGATTAAACATCGAAATCATTATATTTTACGAGATATTAATTATTTTGTCTGTTGGTATGCTAGCAAATTTTGTGTATGCTCTAGCGCAAAAACTAGTGTGAATATCAAAAACGAAACTTCATATTTGGATTCTTTATATTTCGATTAAAAGTTGATTAGATTTTGGTTGAAATCAAACCAAAAATTTAGGGAGGAGGCTCTTAAAAATATATATATATATATATATATATATATAAAATTTTCAAATTAAAAAAAAAACAAGAAAAATGAAATTTACTATAAAAGAGATCTATAATAAATAAAATAAAAAGAGTCATTATTTTTTTCATGGGTAAAAAGTCTGATGGTGGGGGGGGGGGTCAAAAAATAGAAAAATCAATATAATCCTAGAGCCTTTGATCAATTTGTACGAAATTTCGAATATCCTCTCATCTATGCGACCTTATGAAAATTACTCACTGTGTGAAATTGATAGTGAACCAAATAAGCTGACGTGTTCTGATGTGGCCATCCACTTGACTTTACCATACAACCTGGCCCCTCACTTATATTTAATATTTAATAAAATTATTTATAATCATGTAGGGGAGGGGGGTTAGTTTTTGCTTTTTAGACTTCTGGGATCCCGCTGATTATGTATACAAAATTTGGTTGAGATTGGTCAAATGGCCAAGATTTTCATTTTTGACCATGCGCCCCCCCCCATTTTTGGCCGTTAGTTTTTGCATTTTTAGACTTCTAGGGGTTCACTGATTATGTATACAAAATTTGGTTGAGTTTGGTCAAATGGCCTAGATATTAATTTTTTGACCCAGCACCCCCCCCCATTTTGGGCGGTTAGTTTTTGCATTTTTAAACTTCTGGGGTCTCACCGATTATGTATACAAAATTTGGTTGAGTTTGGTCAAATGGCCTAGATTTTTACTTTTTAACCCCCCTCCACCCCCTTAATTTTGGGTCGATATGCACCAAAATCTAATCAGCTCTTAATCTCAATGGATCAAAACTACGTGTGAAATTTGGTTTCGATATTCACACTAGTTCTTGAGCTAGCTCGTCCACAAAATTTGGTAACGCACAGACTAACAGACATTTTGACAAAACAATTATTATCTCGAAAAATATAATTTTTTTCGATGTTCACTTATTAGGGCTTTTTTGTAGAGCGAAATGCCATGGTTTCGCTCAATTTTTTTAATCGAAATAGTTTCAGCTGTTTTTGAGATATTTTGAAAAAGAAGGAAAAACACTTTTTTCATGCACGATTACAATACTTGACCATACCCAGTATGGTAAAGTAAAAATGAGCGGAGGGTTCACATCAGTTTATTTTTAAATATAGATTAGCCAAATGTTCGATAATTTATCGAAACATAGAGAATAAAACTTGGACATGCTATACTGTTAAGAACTGGTCCACCTTCAGAAAGTAAATAACATTGCCGATACAGGAAGATATTGATGTGGAAATTACACAGTGACTCTCTCTAAACAAGTATTAAAAAAATCCCCATCTCATAAATTTATTCATCTTAAAATAATTGAAAGACTTTCCTCTCCAATAGAAAGAATCAGGAAAAAACGAAAAGAAATAAGACGATGAGGAAAAACAACTCTCTGTGGAAGTCCCCGTTAAGAATTTTTACCAACCTACTTGAACACAAAATGAAAGGAAAAAAAAGAGTTGATATTGGCGAATGGGTAATTTTGCAATTCTTTCAAGAAAAATGAGAAAGTGTCAAACAAGAAAGGAATCCATTAAATTAACACGTTGTTAGTTTTCGGCTTCGTTCTAAATATTGGAATGTCTCCAAATAGAAATTTAACAATGTGATTTGATGACAATGATCATTTATTGTCTGTACAAGTAGTGATATCCGAATAAGGGATAGCCGATGGGACTGAGTCGGCTGTCTTACCCCATACGTATACAATAGGGGCAAGTTTACAAAATCGTACCACATTCAAATTTCGCTTAGGATCAATTGTTGACGGTTAGTAACATCAACTTTTACCACCTAAGCCATATTTATTTCAAATTAATCTAAAATAGTATAAATAAATTGACACGTTCTGATATGGCCATCTACTTGACTTTACCATACACTTCTGGTAGAGTTTGGTACAAGGGCCTAGATTTTCATTTATTGGCCCTACAACCCCCCCCCACACATTTCGGGAGGTTAGTTTTTGAATTCTTAGACTTCTAGGAGACCACTGATTATATATTCAAAATTTGATTGAGTTTGGTACAAGGGCCTAGATTTTCATTTTTTATCCTACACCCTTCCACCCTTTGGGCGGTTAGTTTTTGCATTTTTAGACTTCTACAAGCCCACTGATTATGTGTACAAAATTTGGTTGAATTTGCTCAAATAGCCTAGATTTTTACTTTTGACCCCTCCCCTAATTTTGGCCCCAGAAAAAATATATATTCGTTATAATAGGTTCCTTTTATAGTATATTTCATTTTTCTTATTTTTTTAGTTTGAAAATATTATAATTTTAATTTTTAACCCCCCCCCCCCTCCACCCTTAATTTTGGGTCGATCTGCACCAAAATCTAATCAGCAGTCTCAATGCACCAAAAGTATCTGTGAAATTTGGTATTGATATTCACACTAGTTTTGGAGCTAGCTCGTCCACAAAAATTTGGTGACGCGCAGACAAACAGACGTTTTGACAAAACAATTATTATCTTCTGACCCCCCTGGGAATTTGTCTACGGGGTCAAGTGGGTCAGCGGAAAAATTTAAACTCTTTTTTCCTTTCAGTTTTCAATAAAACCACAGCTATAAACTGCTTAAAAATGGGTTAAATTGTACCAATTTGCTTCAAAATTTTCTGGGGGAGGGGGCAGACCCCCTGTTTGTTGGAGGGGTATTCTAAGCCCCCCAAACCCATCGGCAGGCTACATTACTTTCCAAGTTTTGACCCCCCTTGCCTAAGATCGTTCCGCCGTGCTTGTACCGTACCTTATATCTTCCAAAATACTTCAGATATAAAATTTGTCCTTATTTATTGCTGATAAAGGGAGAATGAGTGAATTTATAGACATTCTTCATTATTTTAAGCTAAGCTACTTCTGAACAGTGACACAGGTACAAAAAAATAAAAAAACCTATAAATGGCCATTTTAGGGCTCTCCTACATTTTAAAATAAGTACCTGGCCACCGATCGATGCTCAGTAAATTTTTGCTTCAGTTAATAGCTATATATTAATCCCCGAACCCCCTCCCCCCTCGCCCCCGGACCCCCATCACTTCACCCCACACCTACACCCCCACTCCGCCCCCGAAACCCCGTACCTCCTCCCCGGCCCCCACCACTGAACCCCACCTCCTGCACCCCCACATCTAACCCCGCCCACGTCCACGCACCCAGTTTTTGCATTTCTAGCCTTCAGTGGCCCACAGATTATGTGTATATAGGTATATAAATAAATACGGTATAATTATTTTTTTAATTAAATAACAATTTTTGAGTTCATCAATTAAATTGTCAAATTAATATTTGTGGGATTTAAAACTCAATTTTTAATCAATTAAATTGCCCAATTTTTAATATATAATAATAATTGTAATAATCTTATTGTGGGATATAAAATTAAAAAACCAATTATTTATTAAAAGGAAATTGAATAAAAATGTAAATAAACATTTTTATCGAGACAACTACCTGTGAATAATTATTCCAATTAACAAAAAACCCATCAAAAACAACTTAGCCGAAGATGAGACCGTGACAGATCGAATGCCCAACACAAAACCCTCCTAACCAGTGAATTTCATCCAAATCGTTAGAGCCGTTTTCGAGAACACGGCCGGATATATATATATATATATATATACAAACTTTGCTCGTTTAATATAATAAGATTTAAATTTAAAGAATTTTCCTATAGAAAACTTTGCAAGAATAAAATTTTTTCGACGTCTCCAAAATTCGACACTCCTCAAAATAATCACTAGATTAAAATTTTAATATGATTTTTGATTTCTAATAAATTTTATTTTTACAGGATACAAGCACTTCAATTTGTAAAACTAAAAAATTGATAAATAATAATCAATGATAAAACAGTTGAAGTTTGACAATTAATAATCAAGTCAGTGATCTTTTATAAATTTTTCCACCTTTCTTCTCAACCTATAAAGATAATCTCGTTTTGTAATCGTTGATATAGCTCTCTTATCTCATTTACACAAGATCAACAGAGTGGCATATACCTACTTATCATGCAAAATCATTCGCATTCTTATTTAATGATTTTAAAGATAATAATTAAAAGTTTTTTATTTGCTAATTTTAATCTCAGATTATCAAAATTTTTATATTTTTCCAATTTATTTCCTAATAGCTTTTTCAAATCTTGTTGAAAATTTAATAAATAAGAAAATGAAAGAATTATAATAATATATTCGTGCATATTTTAGGGTTTCGTTTAAAAAGTTTAATGGAACCATATTAGTTTTGCCAGAATGTTTGTCCGTACAGATCTTATTATATCTTAATCTGGTTTGAGACGGTTCGAGAGTTTTTATTCGGAGCGACCCGGAGTGCTATCGCCGATTGCCAGATGTATCGTGACGGCTAATAATAATGACCATCTTATTGATTTCTTCTGGGAAGATGGCCCAGCCCAACGCTTTTTCCAGCGTTGATCTATTTATTAAATATTTTACCCAGTAGCCTATATTCCCAGTCAAATATTTATTTATTTTTCTTGACCATGGCGGTTTCATGCCTATTTATTTATTTATTTTTTATTCATGGACTACGGCAACCTTCTGTCTGCTTATTTATTTAAATGTTTTTTAAATTATTTATTTTTAAACAACAATTTCATTAAACCCAGTGACATATTCTATTTAATTTTTGTTTTATTTAATTGATTATTTATTTATTTATTCTACCCAGTGTATTTATTTATTTATTCTTATTGTTTGGACGACATGCGGTATTCCCTTTTTTATTGTTATTATTATTATTTTATTCTTGGCCGCAGCATACTAAGGTTTCACACCGTTCTGCTGTGCCCACACCCTGAGCCACTCAACCGGATCCTGAGTGGGAGGATCGGAGGGCTATAAGGGGAGATGTGGAGGGCCTTTTAATAAAATTTTAATAATAATAATTAATTGAGTAGAATTAGAGTTAGATTTTTAACATTTATATTTCGATTCAAAATGGCTGTGTTAGAGAGTAAATTTTTAGATGATTTTTGTACCTGTTGGATTGAAGAAATGACTTTCTTTAAAATTATGAATAAATTCTCTTATTCACTCATTCCCTCGTTATAAACAATAAGCTGACGTGTTCTGATGTGGCCATCCACTTGACTTTACCATACAACCTGGCCCCTCTCTTATATTTAATATTAAATAAAATTATTTTTAATCATGTAGGGTGAGGGAGTTTTTGCATTTTTAGATTACTCTGGGCCCACTGATTATGTATAAAAAATTTGGTTGAGTTTGGTACAAGGGCCTAGATTTTCATTTTTTGACCCCCCCCCCATTTTAGAAGGTTAGTTTTTGCATTTTTATACTTCTGGAGTCCCACTGATTATGTATACAAAATTGGGTTGAGTTTGGTAAATGACCAAGATTTTCATTTTTTACCCTACACCTACCGGTTTGTTTTTGCATTTTTGGATTTTTGGTGGCCCATTGATTATGTATACAAAATTGAGTTTGGTACAAGAGCTTAGATTTTCATTTTTTGACCCTACCCGCCCTCCGCCCCTCCCATTTTGGGAGGTTAACTTTTGCATTTTTAGACTTCTGGGGGTCCACTGATTATGTATATAAAATTTGGTTTAGTTTGCTCACACGGGCTAGATTTTTCATATTTAACACCCCCTCCACCCCCTTAATTTTGGGTCGATATGCACCAAAATCTAATCAGCTCTTTATCTCAATGCACCAAAACTACCTGTGATTTTTGGTATTGATATTCACACTGGATTTTGAGCTAGCTCGTCCACAAAAATTTGGTAACCTACACCCGTTTTTGAGATATTTCGAAAAATAGAAGGAAAAAAACACTTTTTTCATGCACGATTACAATACTTGACCATACCCTGTATGGTAAAGTAGAAATCGGCAAATTGTATAATAATCAGCGTATAAAAACTACTGGAATTCATTATTAGATTTACGGAGACAAATTTTTGTTTAATTTTTGTCGAAAGAGTGTAATCTAATCAGTACTATAAGAAAACCAATCCATTAATCTTCACACAATAAATAATTGATATGAAATTTTGTTTCAAAATTCCTATTAATTATTATTGAAATAAAGCACAAACAAAATTTCAACTCATAGACATTTTTTAAAATCAACTCGAAATATTATTGTATTTTGAATTACTTATCTTGATTTGCAAAAATCTAATTTTTGTGCTTGTTTAATTCAATGTTCATTCTTTTTATCTGTCACGTTTTTCTTCCTGATCGTGACACAAATTTATTTATTAAGAATTTAATCAAAATAATTTATTTTATATTTCCAACCGGTTTATCTTAATTGAAAATAGTGAAGTACTTGTCTTAATTAAAAAAATCACTGTGCAACGTCATTTATCATGAAAGGATATCTACATAATTATAACTACACCTTCATTAATTGAAGGGTAAGTATCCAAATGCTATATATCCATAGCGTGAATGTTAAAGCATATATGTTTAATGTGGCAGGTTTTACACTTCAAATTGAACATTTTACAAATCAAATTAAGCATTTTAATGTATTTTGAAAAAAAATTTAACGTACCTACATGAAATACCGTAAGTAAAAACTACCGCAAAAGAATGTTTATAAATTAAATTTACGTACATTTTCATATGTATTTATGTATATTTTACTTTACCATACAGGATATGGTCAAGTTTGCAATCGTGCATGAAAAAAGTGTTTTTTTCCTTCTTTTTTTAGAAATATCTCAAAAACGGTTGAAACTATTTTGATTAAAAAAATTGGTCGAAACCATGGCATTTCGGTCTACAAAAAAAGCCTTAATAAGTGAACATCGAAAAAATTATATTTTTCGAGATAATAATTGTTTTGCCAAAATGTCTGTTAGTCTGTGCGTTACCAAATTTTTGTGGAGGAGCTAGCTCAAAAACTAGTGTGAATATCAAAACCAAATTTCACACGTAGTTTTGGTCCATTGAGATTAAGAGCTGATTAGATTTTGGTGCATATCAACCCAAAATTAAGGGGGTGGAAAGTGGGTTAAAAAACTAAAAATCTAAGCCATTTGAGCAAACTCAACCAAATTTTGTATACATAATCAGTGGACCTGCAGAAGCCTAAAAATGTAAAAACCAACCGCCCAACATGTGGGGGGGGGTCAAAAAGTTTTGGGCATTTATAGTATCTATACATTCATGAATTGTAGGTATGTATGTTGACAAAAAATAAGCTGACGTGTTCTGATGTGGCCATCCACTTGACTTTACCATACAACATGGCCCCTAAAATTATTTATAATCATGTAGGGGGGGGGTTAGTTTTCCCATTTTTATACTTCTGAAGTCCCACTGATTATTTATGTATACAAAATTTGGTTGAGTTTGCTCAAATAGCCTAGATTTTTAATTTTTAACACCCCCTCCAACCCCCTTAATTTTGGGTCGATATGCACCAAAATCTAATCAGCTCTTAATCTCACTGGACCAAAACTACATGTGAAATTTGGTTTCGATATTCACACTAGTTTTTGAGCTAGCTCGTCCACAAAAATTTGGTAACCCAACAACAACCAGACATTTTGACAAAACAATTATTATCTCAAAAAATATAATTTTTTCGATGTTCACTTATTAGAGCTTTTTTGTAGAGCGAAATGCCATGGATGCGCTCAATTTTTTTAATCAAAATAGTTTCAGATGTTTTTGAGATATTTCGAAAAAAAGATGGAAAAAACTTTTTTTTCCTGCACGATTACAATACTTGACCATACCCTGAAAGGTAAAATAAAAAGATCGCCATGCCTGATAATAAGGCAAATAGACAAACAAAAGATTCTTATATTCTTATTTACATTTAAATTTATAGAAACCTCTTTAAAAAGACACACTTTTTATAGAAAACAAAATTGAATATTTTAATACGTACACTTGGTTGTATAGAAAAGTTATTTCGATCGTTGTTTCACACTCTTTCTTCAGAGCACTCCAATTGTAAACTAGATCCTTTCTCAAATTCCTGTCCTATTCAATTTAAATCGTTTTTTTATTTATCTGGTAATAATATAAGAAATGTCCCTGAATTATACGTAAGTGTGAACCTTAGAATATTATTTCTTTTCTAGTCGTTACACAATAATATCGTTTTTTTTTATTACTATATTCTTTGTTTATGCTTGAGTGCATTTTAATCAATTTTTGCCATGAAATAAAATACTATAAATATATTTATTAGTAATCCATGAGGTAAAGGTATATATGTATCTCTACACATACGAGCACATACAATATAGGATTATGTAAGTGATTTGATCAGGATTCAGGAACGCATCCATCCGTGATGATGATCCGTAACAAATAAGCCTTAGTGGTGGAATAAATATAATACTAACATTACCTATTATATAAATAAACAGGAACTTATAAGAGAGTGATCATTAAATCATTCAATTAGAGCCTCCTCAATTAATTTAGACTTATGCAAACTTAAAAACTGGGGATCCCAACACTTAGTTAACTTCAATGCAGTGAAAACTCAGTGTTGTCTTATTTCTAGGCGCGTCGACAGAAACCTCCCAAACATATCATTCTACTCAAACTCACTAGAATTCAGGGATAAAATTTCAATGCTAGGCGTAACTCTAGGGTCTGACCTTTCATGGAATGACCATATCTCAACCACTGCTAAAGCTGCAGCGCGCAAGCTTGGTCTCCTATTTAGGTCTAGACGATGTTATACTCCCAGTCAACTTCTTATACTGTATAAGGCTCAAATTCGTCCCTGTCTCGAATATGGCTCTCATCTGTGGAGGGGTGCCTCCAAGCTACATTGGATGCGATTCAGAAGCGAGCAATTAAACTAATAGGAGACCCGACTCTAACCAACTCACTCGACTCCCTGGCTCACCGAAGAACCGTTTCTGTCCTTTCCATGTACTACAGATACAATCATGTGTCTGTTCAGTCGAGCTGAAATCAATTATCCCCCCTAAAGCCCTCTTTACGAGAAACACGCGATTTTCCACGCCACTTCGCTGTCAAATTGGATAAAAATCGAACAAGCGCTTTCGCCAACTCTTTTATCCCTATGACCTCCAGAGACTGGAACTCGCTCCCTGTCACCATCTTTCCCGCGACTTATAACCTTCAGCTATTTAAGACCCGTATCCACAGATACCTTCGACCCCCGCCCATCCCATAAAATTCTTTCTTCTTCTTTTCATGATGGAGGGGCCAACTCAGGCCTTTAGGGGTTGCACCTTTTTGGTGTAACTCCTTCTCTCATCATTTTCATAAATAAAAGGTGGTTCTAGTTCCATGATAACATATATGTTTATTACATTATAATATGCAGTGGCGTAGGCAGAACTTAGTTTTGGGATGGGGGGGGCGGGTTCTAGTAGTTTTTCTTTTTTGAACAAAATATTGTTATTTCAAAATTAAATTTATATATTTATTTTTCATTTTACAATTATTTGAGCATCGAGCAATAAATATTTCCTACCCATGTCTATATTTAGAACAATGTTCTTTTACTTTACCATACAGGGTATGGTCAAGTATTGTAATCGTGCATGAAAAAAGTGGTTTTTTCCTTCTTTTTTTCGAAATATCTCTAAAACGGCTGAAACTAATTTGATTAAAAAAATTGAGCGAAACCATGGCATTTCGCTCTACAAAAATGCTCTAATAAGTGAACATCGAAAAAATTATATTTTTCGAAATAATAATTGTTTTGTCAAAATGTCTGTTAGTCTGTCTGGTTGTCTGTGGGTTACCAAATTTTTGTGGACAAGTGAGGGTCCAGAGGCATGGTGCGGGGGGGGGTCCAGGGGGCGTGCCTCCTGGCTAGCAAGAGGGCCGCCGAATGCGGGCCTTGCAGCTAGTATATCTATATATATATCTAAATTTTTTGAGGATACAAATTCTCTTTTATAGGTGTTAGTTTTATTCTTATTTGACAAAAAAAAACAACACATTTTTATCTTTTATTTTTCTTTATTTTATTGTCACCCAGGAACGTTTCAACATTTACAAATATGTCATCATCAGCCTAAAACATTTCAATCATTAGAAAATATACAATGATAATTTCTCATCACAAAACAACAACTCTCAAAAATTACATTAATTTATTTTAAAATTTGAATTTATTACATTTTTGGTTCGTAAATATTCGGAGCCTCCCGGAAACATTCGGGTTTCATCATTCAATTCAGCCTTCAGCCGCCATCTTATTTCATTGACATTTGATTGATATATTAAAATGTATATTTTCTTATAGTTATTAATTTATTATTCTCTTAAGTGTATTAGTGGTGTGTGAACTCATTAGCCCTAACATGTGTTTATTTATATCCAAAATAATATATATGAATCAGGATCAGGCAATATTGTTTCAGGTAAATAATATTATTTTTCATAGTTTTTGACAATTCTATTGCATTACAGCCAAATTACTAATTTGTTTGCCTTTATGGCATATTTGGACTGAATTTTTTTTATATATAACTTTATATTTTAAATTGTTAATTCTTTATTTTTCTTACCAGGCCAATACCATATACTTAATCTTTGAAAGACAAGGCAAATAAATAATTATTTAATTCAGAATTATCTGATCATAAATTAAATTTAGAAATTGGTCGGCATTAATCTTTATGAAAAATCATCAGTGCAAGTAAATGAATGAAGGTTAGCCAACAACAAACATAAAGGACGCCAGTATTTTATGCTCAAGCCCATTACATAGGTGAGCTTTATTTATGAATTTCTTATCATTAACCTCATTCATTTTATTTTAATATATAATATCGGCTAAAGTGAAGACCAGATGTCTGTCAAAAAACAACTTGAATATGTTCAGTTTATGATCTCGATTCGATTAAATAAAAAATGCGTTCCCAAACAAACCTTGTAAGGTTCGGTTCAGATATATTCAGTTCGGCTCGGTTCTCCGGTTCGTATACCTTTATTTCGGGCTGGTTTTTAGGCGTTCTAATGGATCTGTTATCTCCCCTATACTTTTTCTTATCTATCCCAATCCGATACATTGTTACGCAGATGACAGCACCCTAGGGCAGGGGTCGGCAACCTTTTGAGACGGAAGAGCCAAAAGTTACAATTTACAAAATTCCCCAGTTTTTAAAGAGCTACTAACATTTTTGTTTCAATATTATGGAATTTGATTAGGATTAGGTATATAAATTTGATTTTTGATTTAAAATAAATAGCTTTAAATATGAAATAATATATGAAATATCATATAAAAACATACAAATGTTTCACACAAAACTTATTAAAGTATTAATTAACAGGAATAGCAGGGAATTGGACAAAAATTAAAAACAGAGTTTTTATTGAATAGGCCAGACGTTTCGTCGATTAATTTCGACTTCCTCAGTGGCTAGAATGATAAAATAGGAAATCAGAAAAAACTTATTATAAATATAAATTGATTACATAGAAAGACTCAAATACCTCATTCTATCACTCTTTGTCAAAAGACAATTCCACTACGCGACGAAACATCCTTTAATCTTTTTTATTTAAACTATAATACATTGTTGGTTTATGCCTCAATTGCTCAAGAATATTGAACTTTTTCACACTTGAACAATCAAAAGGTGGTGGATGGAACTGAGGTAAGGTCTGATGGTTGTTGAAAGGGAGAGAGTGAAGTATTTAAGTTTTGTTCTTCATCATTTTCCTTTGTATTAGATTTAGCGCTGGCTCTGAAGGTGAACGATTCAAAATTCTTCCTTTGAATGAATTGACCTCTACTTGGTTAGCCAAAGAAACATTTTCACTTGACATTTTATATTGAAGGAGACAATAGTGTGTCTTCTGCTGGAATTATAAATTTTATTTATTTATAACGAGGCTATAGTTTCGAGGGCTTTGTCCTCTTCATCAGTCTATTACAATGTATTCACAGGAATTAATTTATGAATTTATGAATATTCATAAATTAATTCCTGTGAATACATTGTAATAGACTGATGAAGAGAGCAAAGCCAAATTTATAATTCCAGCAGAAGACACACTCTTTTATTGTCTCCTTCAATATATAAAAATTCTGCTACTCTCAGCAAAAACTTTCAATTTAATTATTCATGTATTCACCAAACAACAAAACAATATGTTCAACTTGAATTGTAGATTTTTATAATGTCATTTTGTTATACAGGCCTAGCAATTTTGCCCGAAACCGCCATTTAAATATAGCTTAAGAAATATATGTTTCATGAATTTATTATTAAACAGTTATTTAACTAGCACAGAGTGTTTATTTCATAACCATAGTTTAATATACACAAAGTGATTTTTCATAAAATGTCGTTTCACTACATTAAAATCATTATTATTTGGTCAAAACTGGGTATTTATGAAAAACAAGAGTCAGTAATAATTTTTTTAAACATAGACCCCATTACCATCCCATCATTATACTTTGCATAGTAGTTTATGAAAGTACTATCTATTTACAGAATTTTTTGAAAATTTTAAAAGTGGTACTTTTTAGAAAAAATCAAAATGAAAAATTTGATGTACATTTTGAAAAAATAATTTTTATTACAACCTATGTCATGTTGTATGTCTCTGAAAAGAGCATTAAAAAAGGTGCAAAATGACACCTGTCCCACCTCTCTAACTCAATTAAGACAGCTTTTAGAGCAGTTTCAAAATTGTTTGTTCGTGGTTTTTTTGCGATTTTTTGAAAACTTCACAAGGCCGTATAAAAAAAACTATTCAAGATAAAAATTTGAAATTTTGTATTTTTATTCATATTAGCACAGCATATCAGTGTACCAAATTTCAAGAAAATCTAAAGTGGTGAGGTAAAATGGGTGTGTTGAGTTGACATGGAATAATGACCCATGGTGAGTTTTTTATCTTGAGGCAGTCTTATAACTCAAAAACGGTGCATTATATAAAACAGTATCAAATAAAAGTTTATTTATATCAAGGGGGAAACTAAACTACGCTATTGTTTGTCGACCTAGAACAAGCTTTCAAGGGTATTTCGAGATCATGTTCTGTTTTTTAAATGGAAACCTATATGTTTCTGTACATATTCTTAATCTACAAAAGAAACTGAACAACTTTTATTAGAACTATTTTTTATACGACATCAAATAATAAAAAAATATTAAATCAATTAGATCTCAAAAAAATAATTATTTTTAACAATTATTAAACTTAATTATCAAATAATAATGATTAAATAAATATTTATTAAATCGAAAAGTCACAACAATGAAAATAAGTGTTTATAATGATCTTAAAAATTCATTATAAGTAGGTACACAGATTTAATAGATTATTTTCTACTTAATTGAACTATTCAAAATTCTTGAGCTTAAAAAAGTTTATTTCTCTTGTCAATCCAGTAGATAGTTATATTAAATAAAATAAATAAATCTCTGGCTCGACAACCCTTCATGGGTCTTGGCCTACTGAATTGGTTGCTGTCCTAATTGGAAACAGTACCGAGGGGTCAAGTGGTTAGCTCAACGGACATCTACAACCTTCGTTTCAGTGTTCTTAACCGAGATTCGCTACTTCTCAATCAAGCAGCTACTCATTTATCCTCACGAGGCTGAGTGAACCCCGTTCCAGATCCTATACTTACAGAAAAATTTCTGAGCATAGCCGGGAATCGAACCCGGGACCTCCGGGTTGCCAGTCAGTTACTCTGACCACTAGACCACGGAGGCGGTGATAGTTATATTGTATTACTATAATAAAAATGAAGCATTTTTTGTTGAAGACAGAATTGAAATGGTCTTAATTTATGCTGTGAATTTGGAAAAAGTGTTATGGGGCTGCCATTGAAATGGATGCCGACAGTTTTCCTAATAGGAATACACCCTCACAAGCTTCATTTCATCTTGTTGTAAATCTGTTGAAAAAAAATGAAATGTAAGGCTCCAAGAAAATAACGAAATTGGAACTGGAATTCATCCAGAACACTTGCAATACACTCTGGAATGTCTCATAACAGTGTCGAAAAATTATTAAATTATTTATTTAATAATTAAATATTTGATCATTATTATTTGATAATTAAGTTGAATGATTGTTAAAAATAATTATTATAATTTTTTGACATATAAGTAATTGATTTAATATTTTTTATTATTTGATGTCGTATAAAAAAATAGTTCTAATGAAAGTTGTTCAGTTTTTCTTCTAGAAGAATATGTACAGAAAAATATAGGTTTCCATTTAAAAAGAGAACTTGACCTCGAAATACCCTTGAAAATTTGTTCTAGGTCGATAAACATAGCATAGTTTAGTTTTTCCCCCTTGATATAAATAAACTTTTATTTGAAACTTTTTTCATATAATGCACTGTTTTTGAGTTATAAGACTGTCTCAAGATAAAAAAACTCACCCGGTATATCCGGCCTCTTGGAGAAATAGATGTAGACTTCTCTTAAGGGGCCTACAGACTTGCAACTTGGTTGCAAACATGACATGTTGCAAAGAATGTTGAAGGTCTATGGGATGGTTGAAGTTGCAATTTCAGGTTGCACCAACGGTTGGCGACTTGATTGGAAACATTAGCATAGTTGCCAGATCTCACGATTTTGGTCACAATTTCACGATCTCACGAATTAGGTAGACATTTTCACGAATTGTACACACAACAAACTAGATCAAACAATGACTTTTGCTTACTGATGTTGATGGGCCTTGTGGTTGCAAAGTTAGGTTGCATAGTCTGTGGCAAACAAGTTGGCAACCTAGTTGCAAGTCTGTAGGCCCCTTTATAAATAAAAACCTTTTTTCTTTGAGTTGAAAACAGATTTTTTATTGTTATGCATTTGATTTTCCAGACGTTCACCCATATAGTGTACAATATTTCATATATTGTGTTTTGCTTACTTATTGAAGAGTTGAATTAATCTTAAGTAATAATAGTTTTTTGGACTGTCTACTTATCCCTTATTTGTGAATGCATTTGCAAACGTGTCATGGAATGGAAATGGAAATTATTTTTATAATATATGTGGATCTATAAAAGCGAGGTAATAATAACTTCACCTCCCGATAATTAAAATTGTTTTAATTTTGTGTAGAAGGATTTGAAATGTTTATTTGGTATGGTTTGCATTATTTAAAGTTTGCATATGTAAAAAATTTTCTATTTCTAAATTTCTATAATAGCCCAAGAACCCACGACGGACAGACCTTCGTTATTTTATAAAAGCTGAAAGTTTTTTTGTGCATGTCCCCTATACAGGTAAGAACGACCAGCGACTATAGAGTTTGGGTTGTGGTTACTTTGGCAGGTAATAGGTGTAATAAAGGTGTATAAAATAGTACTTAAAATTCGTTAAAGTATAAAACTCAATTTTTTTTTATATTTTCTTCGGGATAACTTTAGAAATCTCGTCATCCATTGCCGGACACTTATGACAGTTGCTACCCCTGCCAGACACCCCTAAACTTTAAGAAACTCAAGCTTGAGTGGTTTGCCATAAAAGAATTTAGTCTTTTTGATTTTAAGTCGATTCTTCCACGTTTTCAGTAAAAGTTGTCATTAATAGTCAAAACAACAAAAATGGAATGCAATAAGGTTATTCCTCTAGTATTAGATAAGAATCGATGGTTATTTTTGATTTTAAGTCGATTCCTCCATGTCTTCAGCAATGGTTATCAATAATAACCGAAATGTCAAAAATCTAATGAAAAACCATTAAAACTGTCCGCCTATTGAGGTAACATTTTTTTATAGGTCGCCAAGTAACATATTTAAAATTTATCTTTTATATTATAACGAAAGTATAATTATAATTTATTAAAGTTTAGGGGTGTCTGGCAGGGGGTAGCAACTGTCATAAGTGTCCGGAATGGAGACGAGATTTCTAAAGTTATCCGAAGAAAATATAAAAAATTGAGCTTTATACTTTAACGAATTTAAAGTACTATTTTATACACCTTTATTACCTGTTACCTGCCAAAGTAACCACAACCCAAACTCTATAGTCGCTGGTCGTTCTTACCTGTATAGGGGACATGCACAGAAAAACTTTCAGCTTTTATAAAATAACGAAGGTCTGGCAGTCGTGGGCTCTTGATCTATAAGATTGTTTGTCCATCTAATCATAACGTTTTTCTATGTTTTTTGTAGACTGAAGATGTCAAAGAGTTTTTACTGAAACTGTATCAAATTTTTATAATAATCCCAAATAAACATATCTATTTTCAACTCAAAGTTGCGCTACCGACCCCTCTTATTATTTTATTTTTAATATTTAGTTATTTATTTTAAAGTTTTAACAAATTCTAACGGTGGAATCAATCAATTTTAATTTGGATTTTGTCCATTTTCAGAAGATATCGTCGAGAGGAGATCACCAAGGTCTCACCAAGGGAGGGAGTCTTGGATTGAGCTGAAGCTTGGTGAGTCACTTTCTTTTTATTTAATTCATTGATAAATAGACATTTTTGAATATGATATTATATTAGGAGTAGTCTTTAATTAAAGGAGACAATAAAAGAGTGTGTCTTCTGCAGAAAAAATAAATTTATTTATAACGAGACTATAGTTTCGAGGGTTTTCCTGTGTATCAATTGGAATAGTCTGATGAAGGGGACAAAATCCTCGAAACTATAGTCTCGTTATAAATAAATTAAAAAATGTATTTTTCCAGCAGAAGACACACTCTTTTATTGTCTTCTTTGTTTAATTCATAAAAATTCTGTTACACTCGGAAAAATAAACTTTCAATTTAATTAAACTCACTGATTAGATTCTACATTAATTTATACGTTGGCCAAAGGATCAGGCTGGAAATTTTATTTGGAAAAAATAATTTTTAAGAAAAAAATAAAAACCGACTTCAAAAAATTAAATGCAACAAATAAAATACACTAAAAGGTATAAAATAATTATTATCTTATTTAGTTACAACTAAACGACGAAATATTAACATGAAATTACTTTTGAAGTCGGTGCCAAACTAACTATACCTATAAGCGAGCGTACCCGCCAAACGTACTAAGTAAGATCCGTCGAGTGCGATTCATAAAAGGTATATGTTTGGCACCGACTTAAAAAAGTAATTTCATGTTAATATTTCGTCGTTTAGTTGTAACTAAATAAGATAATAATTATTTTATACCTTTTAAGTGTATTTTATTTGTTGCATTTAATTTTTTGAAGTCGGTTTTTATTTTTTCTTAAAAATTATTTTTATTTTTCTCTTTTTAGTGATGTTATTAATAGTGATCATATCATCAGAACTTGACCAAATTAATATGACACCATCCCTAAGACACCTCCTTTCGGATAAAAAAAGAACCATCGAAATCGGTTCATAAACAAAGAGGTTAGGTCTAAACAAACCTAATAAAAAAGGTCTAATACCTATGAAAAAAAATGGGACCAATCGGAAGCTAGACTGGACCCAATGCAAAAAAAAATTTCAAAAACGGTTGACAATTGACGGAGATATGAGGTAACATAGGCACAAAAAAAAAAAAAAAAAATCGAGAGAACCTCCTCCTTTTTTGAAGTCGGTTAAAAATAAAACAACTAAAGGTTAAGATTTTTTTTATTTCAATTAGAAATTGAATATATACAAATTTATACAAATTTTAGAAAAATTACGTCTTTTAAACCGACTTCAAAAAAGGAGGAGGTTCTCAATTCGACTGATTTTTTTTTGTCTATGTTACCTCATATCTCCGCCAATTTTCAACCGATTTTGATGATTTTTTTTGCATAGGGTTCAGTCTAGCTTCCGATTGGTTTTTTCATTGGTATTGGACCTTTTTTGATATGTTTGTTCAGGCATAACTTCTTTGTTTATGAACCCATTTTAATTATTTTTTTTATTGGGTGGTCCCATATTAATTTGGTCAAGTTCTAAAGATAAGATCAACGACGAAATAACGTAATCTCTAATTGTTATGAGAGAATAATCGAAATTATATATAATAAAATAAAATATTTTTTAAAAAAAATCTGAAAACATTCATTTAAAACCCGTAAACGTTTCGAGAGAATTTCTATATTTATGAATTTTATTTTATTTTCTGCTTCATTCGCCCGACCCTTTCTCTTACGAGATGCATGCAAGGTATTATATTAAGTTACTATTAATAACATCACTAAAAAAAGAAAAATAAAAATAATTTTTAATAAAAATAAAATAACCGACTTCAAAAAAATTAAATGCAACAAATAAAATAATTAATAACTTAAAAATCAAATAAAATACAGTAAAAGGTATAAAATAATTATATTATTTAGTTACAATTAAACGATCAAATATTAACATGAAATTACTTTTTGAAGTCGGTGCCAAACAAACTATATAAGCCAAACGTACTAAGTAAGATCCGTCGAATGGGATTCATAAAATGTATATGTTTGGCACCGACTTAAAAAGTAATTTCATGTTAATATTTCGTCGTTTAGTTGTAACGAAATAAGATAATTATTTTATACCTTTTAGTGGATTTTATTTGATTTTTAAGTTATTATTATTTTATTTGTTGCATTTAATTTTTTTGAAGTCGGTTTTATTTTTTTATAAAAATTCGTACATAGATTTGTAAAAACTGTATTGTTTGAAATGATTATTCATTAATTAATTAATTCATTGGAACAAGATTTTCATTTATACACACTTGAAATTTACATTATTGTGTATGAGACTAAATACATAATTTACAAATGTGTAAATCCACTCACTCCTGACTTTTCTCGTATTTGGAATAATTTTATAATATTGTGAGAAAAATTAGATATTTATTAGAACTTTTTATTATTTTAATTGTATAACACAAAATTAATAAATACATTAGACAGTAGAGTGTGAAGGTAAATTATATACATAAATAATGAAAATATCAATACATCAACATGAATTTCTAGTTATGATAATAAATCTCTTATGATAGTTCATATAAAATAAAATCACTTACATTTCCGATCCTTTTAAAAAAAATGGTCTGTAATTTAGAATTGAATTTATTGAACATTAAGAAATTCTTTGATATTAAGAATTTAAAATGAAATATGTAAATATAAATTATTATAATTCTTAAATAAATCGACCAATTTAACAATGTTAATTGAAAAAGGTGCAACCCACTTGTCCGGGTTACCTTGCATCATAAAAAAGAGGAGGATAGAAAATTTGTTTAGCAACAACTTCTTGAAGGAGACAATAAAAGAGTGTGTCTTCTGCTGGAATTATAAATTTTATTTATTTATAACGAGACTATAGTTTCGAGGGCTTTGCCCTCTTCATCAGTCTATTACAATGTATTCACAGGAATTAATTTATGAATGAAAGGTTAACATTTTTCATGTGGTAAGGTTATAAATTACATAGAGTGGGCAAGTTAAGAATTGACACTTATACTTGTTTGTTATAAATAAATAAAATTTATAATTCCAGCAGAAGACACACTCTTTTATTGTCTCCTTCAATATATAAAAATTCTGCTACTCTCGGCAAAAACTTTCAATTTAACAACAACTTCTTGATAAGACTTCAGAGGTAAGTGGGAATAATCTTTTAGAATGCTCCATTCATGGTGAAATTAGAGAATTAATTGATTTTTTTCACAAGTTTCGACTAGAATGTACTAGGCAAGGGTAAATTCAAATCATCACTCATATCGGACAGTTAGCAAAATTTTAATATTTGATTAACTTGATTTTTTGTACTTTATGAAAAAGGCTCCTAGCTGAACTTTCAAACTATTTCGAAAAACCGTTCTCTTGAACAGTTTATCAAAAAAGTTTTAAAATTCACCTAGAAGCCTTTTTCATAAAGTACAAAAAAACATGTCAAAAAATCAAACAAATGATAAAAAAATGTAAAACTGTCCGATTGTGTGGGAATGCCCCCCATAAATATATTTAAAATCTAATTTCACCATAGATGGTACAACCCAAAAGAATCTTCCAGGTATATTATTATTCCTATCTTTCTTGTGTAATATAGTTATATAAATATAATATATATATATATTATATACCTATATAGGCTATATATATATATATATATATACACATATATTATAGTCTTATTTACTATAATATATATATATATATATACAAAATACTAATTATAAATCATAATATACAGAATCTTGGATAGAAGTGTGATTTAACCGTCCACCATCCCCAACCATCCACCCAACGCGAAACACGACTTATATAGCCGAGTCTCCCCTCCAAGTGGCCAGCCGCAGAAATTCAGCGGAGTCGTCCGACTCCCGGCGGAAGAGGGGGCTCGAGTGGGGGGAGATGTCCCTCACGCCCGCCTCTCCGCCTGGGACTCCCAGTTAGACGACTGGGCTGGCAGACGGCCGGCGGAGTTAGAGGTGGGGAAGGGGCTTTGAAAGGATCTCATTAGGAATTTTGAAATGAAAGGGGGGTTTCTTTTAATAAATATTATTTATTCAATTTTTTTTATACATACTCTTATACACATAAATATATTAATATATAATTCGATTATTTATACTTATACTATTACATATCATATTCAAAAGTTATACATTTTCTTGAAGATGAACAAACAGTAAGCAGGAGATGAATTAGCGTGTGATCTGTAAAAAAAAAAACATAAAATTATTAGAATAAATAATTAAATTTAAATAAATTAATATTTTAATATAATTCTAATTGGTCATATAAAATATTCTTTTATTTCCAATATTTTATAAAATATATTAATTCCAATCTTGTTTTTTTCAGATGGGCAACTCGATTCGACCATTCCACAAATTAACAAAAAGAAAGCAGAGAAAATTAGACTCACAGTATTTTATTTATTTAAAATGTTTTTAAATAAATTATTTTCTATGTATTGAAATTACTTAATTTTAATAAAAAAATAAACTGAAACGTTATTTGAATATTTATTTTATTAATTAAAAATAGTCACCTTCTATTACTAATTTTAGATTAAAAGTAGGTACTTATTATATTATTTTAAGTTATTTTTCCTAATTAACAAGAAACAATTTTTTTTTAACTTAACTAAGAGATGAGCCTAATATTATATTAGAGGGATATTTTACAAAATACACATTTTTTAATCAATCGAATTTTATTTTTTTTTAATTAGTATGTTATTTTATTTTTTAGTGGGATAAAAATAAATTGTTTTATATAATATTATATTAGGGAGAAAAATTAATAAAAATAAATTCTTTTTATGAAAGTCATTGGTAGGTATTTAATCATTTGAGATTTTATATAGATATTTTATAAAATTTTGTTCACAATTGAATTTTTTTAAACGAAATTACTTACTAATTTTATTCAGGGAAAATGGTCTATGTTCAGGGGGTGAAATATATTTAATAAAATTAAAAATTAATTACCAGGTAGGTTATACAAATAAAAAAAATATTGCTTATGAGTTATGAGTAAGATAATATACCGGGTGAGTTTTTTTATCTTGAGACAGTCTTATAACTCAAAAACAGTGCATTATATGAAAAAACGTTTCAAATAAAAGTTTGTTTATATCGAGGGGGAAACTAAACTACGCTATTGTGGGTCGACTTAGAACAAGCTTTCAAGGGTATTTCAATGTCAAGTTGTGTTTTTTAAATAGAAACCTATATTTTTCTATAGGTACGTCTACTTAATCTACAAAAAAAACTGAACAACTTTCATAAGAACTATTTTTTTATACGACATCAATTAAACAAAATACATGAATCAATTGGATCTCAAAAAAAATCTTAATAATTATTTTTAACAATTATTTAACTTAATTATCAAATAATAATGACTAAATAATTATTAAATAAATAATCATTAAATAGAAAAGTCACAACAATGAAAATAACTGTTTATAATGATATTAAAACTTCGTTATACTCAGAATTAAGAGATTATTTCCTACCTAATAGAACTACTTATTTAAAATTCTTGAGTTTAAAAAAGTTTATTTCTCGTGTCAATCCAGTAGATAGTCATATTGTATTACCATAATAAAAATGGAGCGTTTTTTGTTCAAGACTGAATTAAAATGGTCTTAATTTAAGCGGTGAATATGGAAGAAGTGTTAAGGGGTTGTCATTGAAATGGATGGCGAGCGTTTTCCTGATAGGGATACACCCTCACAAGCTTCATTTTATTGTGTTGTAAAATCTGTTGAAAAAAAAAACAGAAAATGTAAAGGCTAGGAAGAAACTGAAACAGGCCAAAATAAGGAAATTGGAACTGGAATTCATCCAGAAGACTTGAGAAAACACTCTTGAATGTCTCAGAACAGTGTCGAAAAATTATTAAATTATTAATTATTATTATTTGATAATTAAGTTAAATAATGGTTAAAAATAATTAATAAGACTTTTTTGAGATCTAATTGATTTATGTATTTTGTTTATTTGATGTCGTATAAAAAAATAGTTCTTATGAAAGCTGTTCAGTTTTTTTGTAGATTAAGTAGATGTATAGAAAAATGTAGGGTTCCATTTAAAAAAGAGAACTTGACCTCGAAATACCCTTGAAAGCTTGTTCCACGTCGACAAACAAAAGCATAGTTTCCTCGATATAAACAAACTTTTATTTGAAACTTTTTCCATATAATGCACTGTTTTTGAATTATAAGACTGTCTCAAGATAAAAAAACTCACCCGATATATGTATTTCAAGCGACGAGCCCAACTTCAGGACTGTACATTGATAACTAAATATAAAATAGATAGATATTTATTTGAACACGTGGGAGGTAATTTTTACCTTTACAAAAAAGGGAGAGCCCTTAGTCAATGTTTAAATAATTTTATATTTAGTTTTCAATGTAAACTCCTGAAGGTGGACTCGTCGCTCTAAATATACCATATATTGATTCTAGCTCATAAGCAATTATTTCTTTTATTTGTGTAAGTAACCTACCTGGTAATTCATTTTTAATTTTAATTTTATTAAATATGTTTCACCCATAAATCTAGACCATTTTCCCTGAATAAAATTAGTAATTTCTTTAAAAATAAGCTGACGTGTTCTGATGTGGCCATCCACTTGACTTTACCATACAACCTGGCCCCTCACTTATATTTAATATTTAATAAAATTATTTATAATCATGTAGGGGGTTAGTCTGCATTTTTAGACTCCTGGGGGCCCACTGATTATGTATAGAAAATTTGGTCGAGTTTGGTAATTGGCCAAGATTTTAATTTTTTGACCCAGCACCCCTCCCCCTCCCCATTTTGGCGGTTCTTGCATTTTTAGACTTCTGGGGTCCCACTGATTGTGTATACAAAATTTAGTTGAGTTTGGTCAAATGGCCTAGATTTTTAGTTTTAACCCCCCCTCCACCCCCCTTAATTTTGGGTCGAATGCACCAAAATCTAATCAGCTCTTAATCTCAATGGACAAAAACTACGTGTGAAGTTTGGTTTCGATATTCACACTAGTTTTTGAGCTAGCTCGTCCACAAAAATTTGGTAACGCACAGACTAACAGACAAACATACATTTTGACAAAACAATTATTATCTCGAAAAATATAATTTTTTCGATGTTCACTTATTTATTTATTTATTTATCGCTTTTTTGTAGAGCGAAATGCCATGGTTTCGCTCAATTATTTTAATCAAAATAGTTTCAGCCGTTTTTGAGATATTTCGAAAAAAAGAAGCAAAAAAAACATTTTTTTCATGCACGATTACAATACTTAACCATACACTGTATGGTAAAGTAAAAATGGCACACCAAAATGTAGAGCATAAAAACCCCTTCAAAATGATGTTTCTCTCGACCCCCTTTCCAATTTAAGATTTTGGGGGGAGGGGGGTGAAGGAGGCGATCTAATTTATACGTCAAAATTCTTCCCCCTCGAATACGAATTTGACGTGTCTCAGCAATTTTTGAAATAATTTGTCAGTTTAGCGATACTAGGGGTGGGAAATTATCAAATTGACACACTGTAAATACCAGGGGTGGCCATTAACCTTAACTTTGGGAGCCGCAAATTTATAAAACTGTTTCAAAAGCGAGCCACATTGTTTGGAGATTAATTAATGGTTTATTAAAAAATAATATTTTATAAAATATAAATGAAGTAACATATATTTTTTGCTCTACTTACTTATAACATTGCAAAAATAATTTTTGGATTATTATTTTTTTAATTTAATTATTATACAGGGTGTGGCATAAAGATCTACCACATTTTGAAGAGATATAAAAATGAAAAAATTTAACTAGAATAAAACTAAATTTATTTTTGAAAAGAAAATAAATGAATTTTTTTTAATGTATTTTTAACATTATCAAACAAACAAAGGGGGGGGGGGGGTGTCAAAAAAAAAATTCTAGCCCTTTTGATCAAACTCAACCAAATGAGGTATACAAGTTATAGTGCTAAGAACTGCTGGGTCAGCCCCCTGTAGGATCTCTACTTGGCTTGCTGATCCAGCACTAAATATTGTATAAAACACCAGAGAGCGCCGCTCTCGTTGTCATTTTGCCGACAGCTCGTACAAGCCTTAGACTTGCCCGAGCCCCACTCAAAATTGTCCCGGAAGGTTTTTATAAAAGTGTTTCCTTCTAGTTACAAAAATTAAAACTCCTTTAACAACCTTTATAAAATAAATATTGTAATTAAAATAAATAAAATAAATCTAAAAAGAAATTTCATTTCTTTTTTTAAAAAAACCCCCGATTTCAAGTTGGAAATCGTAATTTACATAGTTTGGTTGAAAGGGCTAGAATTTTCAATTTTGACCATCGGGTGGTTAATTTTTGTATTTCTGGCCTTCTGGGGGTCCACAGAATATGTATATAAAATTTGGTTGAGTTTGGTCGAAAGGGCTAGAATGTTCATTTTGGAACCCCCCCCCCTTTTTTTTTGTCTGATAATGTTTAAAATACATAAAAAAAATTATTTTATGTTCTTTTCAAAAATATATTCAATTTTTTTCTAGTTAAATTTTTTCATTTTTTTTATACCTCTTCAAAAGATGGTAGATCTTTATGTCCCACCCTGTACTTTTTAAAATCAGTATTATTCAAGAGGGTTCAAGAGCCGCACGAGATTGACTGAAGAGCCGCATGCGGCTCGCGAGCCACGTTGTGGCCACCTCTGGTATATACATTAGAGTGGCCATAAAAAAATTTCTGAAATTTATTTGTCTTTAAAAACTTTAAACGTCTCTATCTTCGTGAATAATGGTCTGAGAGCCTTAAAACAAGCGAATTTATAAGTTTTTTAAAAATTTGTGAGAAAATTTTTGTCTTTAAAAACTTTAAATTGATGACCATCATCACTATTTTTAATGTGCTTTTTTTCGATTCATAGCAGATATGGTTGGATAAAAACCAATGAATGAAGTATTTTTTTACAAAAGAAAAATTGTTTTATTAAAAATCATATGGCTTGTCATATTATTACAATAATCCCTTTGTATATAATTTGTATAATATTGCTAATAATTTTAGAAAAGGAGATGTTTATATTAAAAAAAATTAACTGAAAATAAACAAACAAATGTGAGAAACATGTATTAGGATAAAAATAATTTTTAAGAAAAAAATAAAAACCGACTTCAAAAAATTAAATGCAACAAATAAAATACACTAAAAGGTATAAAATAATTATTATCTTATTTAGTTACAACTAAACGACGAAATATTAACATGAAATTACTTTTTGAAGTCGGTACCAAACAAACTATACCTATAAGCGAGCGTACCCGCCAAACGTACTAAGTAGGATCCGTCGAGTGCGATTCATAAAAGGTATATGTTTTGCACCGACTTAAAAAAGTAATTTCATGTTAATATTTCGTCGTTTAGTTGTAACTAAATAAGATAATAATTATTTTATACCTTTTAGTGTATTTTATTTGTTGCATTTAATTTTTGAAGTCGGTTTTTATTTTTTCTTAAAAATTATTTTTATTTTCTCTTTTTAGTGATGTTATTAATAAATAGTGATCATATCATCAGAACTTGACCAAATTAATATGACACCATCCCCAAGACACCCCCTTTCGGATAAAAAAAGAATCATCGAAATCGGTTCATAAACAAAGAGGTTAGGTCTAAACAAACCTAATAAAAAAGGTCTAATACCTATGAAAAAAAACGAAAAAAAATGGGACCAATCGGAAGCTAGACAGGACCCAGTGCAAAAAAATTTTCAAAATCGGTTCACAATTGGCGGAGATATGAGGTAACATAGGCACAAAAAAAAAAAAAATCAGTCGAATAGAGAACCTCCTCCTTTTTTGAAGTCGGTTAAAAATAAAATTTTAATATTTTTTTCGATTTTAAGACGAAATCATTTAAATAAAAATAAAAGATTATTTCGATTTTGTAATTGTATGAATTATTAATTTTAATTTAATTAATCAGATTCAGATAAATTCAAAAGAAATCTTGGGTATTAATTTAAAATTAGTTAGGCAAAGTCATGCGGATAAAAAGAATATAGTATATCAATAAGTGAGACTTACATTGGAAAAGAACCTGCCTAGTGCTCTAGCAGATTATAGAGGATGGCGTGGACTCAGCTCACAGGAGATGGAGATTTCCAGAGAAGAATTAATCTAAAAAGAGCAAAGAAAATAAATAAATAAATAAGAGCAGAGACTAAATGAATAAGTGCAACGAGGAGGAAACTTGTTAAGGGTCAAGGGCCATGAGGCCCCTTGTTCCTTACGTTGGAGTCACAGCGTTAATTAATTTCTCGGGAGATAGAAATTATTATTTTAAACTGCTGGACAAAAGTATTGCATAAAATTTAAAAATGTTGTAATTTGAAATTAAAATCTATTATTATATATTTTTTTTTTGTGAACTCGTTGTGAAAGAATTCTAGTTTATGGAGAGAGGTGAAAAAAGACAATAAATTTAGTACAAAATTGTTTATTAACACAAATTAAAAAAAAGCTCAATAACGTAAAAACATAGTAAATTTGAATTACCGATTAAAAAAGTTCTTGTACTTTTAAATTCCTAATTTTTTTTGTCAATATTTAGTGACACCTCCTCTTGCTTTGATAACCGCCTTAACCCTCCTCGGCATTGAAGCAATAAGATTTTGAATGATCTCTTGAGAAATGCCATTCCACTCTTCAACAAAGGCTAGACGTAGCTCTGCGAGAGAGCTAGGGCAATCTGGACGAAGCCTGAGCCGTCTTCCAATAGTGTCCCAAAGATGCTCTATAGGATTTAGGTCTGGACTTCTTGGTGGGGAAACCAAACGATTTATTGAAACGTCTTCTAGGTACTGCAGTACAACTCGAGCAGTGTGACATCTGGCGTTGTCTTGCATAAATAAAAAATTATCACCGACTCTTCTGGCAAATGGCACAACATATTGCTGGATAACATTAAGATACCTCTGGGCATTTAATGTACCAGCATCAACAATGTGCAACTCTGTACGGCCATCAAAACTTATGCCTCTCCAAACGATGATCCCACCGCCGCCAAAACTCACTCTTGGGGAGATATTAACTTCTGCATACCTCTCCTCTTGTCGCCTCCATACTCTCATTTTTGTAGCCCGTCAAAATCCGTTTTACATACGGAACTATCGGGAACTACATGGAATGTGGCGATGTTATTGTTCTGTAGATAGGGAAGCTGTATAGGCCGGGATGTGTTTTCTTATTCTGTTGAGACATAATACCTACCATAGGTATCTTCTTTTCTTTACCTGTTCCACTTTCTCATTTTTTATTAATATGTCCTATTATATTGAAACTGTTAATGTGAAGAATTATATTACTTGTACCTAAAATTGTAAATTAATATGTCAAACTATATGTAAAAATATAAATGTAAAAAAATAGCCGAGAAGGCTAATAATAAAGATCAATCAATCATCCTTCCATCTGGAGAGAATAGAGTGAATCTCGATTCGTCTGTGAACAATACACGTCTCCAATCTTCTAATGTCCAATTGACATGTTCATGCGAGTATTGAAGTCTGGCAACTCTATGGGCTCTGGTAAGAAGAGGGCCAGTTGCGGGTCTCCTGGAAGCCAAATTTGCTTCATTCAACCTTCTTCTAACTGTCCTACTTGAAATATGGACGTCACGAACGACAGCGATAGAATGCCGTAATTGATTACTAGTGAGAGACCTGTTTCGTAGGACATTTAGCTGAAGAAATCTCTCATCAGTTCGGTTTGTACTTCTAGGGCGACCCATTACTGGGCGTCGGGAGTAGCTACCAGTCTCCCTGTGACGTGCTAAAATTCTGGAGACTGTCTAGTGGATTGATTCATTCCTAGCCTCTGAGCAATCGTTGTTTGATTTAAACCTTCCTCGCGTAATGTTACCACTCGAATAGCAGTTTCTTCAGAATAATTACCCTTACGGGGCATGTTAATTTTTAAAAGTATAAAAATAAAATAGAACTTAAAAAACTAAATGTGTAGGACAGGAAAATTACACTAAAAACATTGATTGGGAAGAACTGAATAATGAGTGTTTTATTAAGAAGTTGTTTAATTTAATTCGTTTAATGTTTAGTCCCTTTTCTCCTTTAGTCAGAGTTCATTTGCGACGATAATAAGTAAATATAAAATAAATATATAATTTAAAATGAAAAATTGTTTTTATAATTCAAATTACAACATTTTATTACATTTTAAATTTTATGCAATACTTTTGTCCAGCAGTTTATTATTATTTATTTTATGAAAAATTTATAAATTAATTCCTGTGAATACATTGTAATAGACTGATGAAGAGGGCAAAGCCCTCGAAACTATAGTCTCGTTATAAATAAATAAAATTTATAATTCCAGCAGAAGACACACTCTTTTATTGTCTCCTTCAATATATAAAAATTCTGCTACTCTCGGCAAAAACTTTCAATTCAATAAAAATTGAACGATTTAACTGGATTGGATCATCTGCTTAATGACAAGAACAAAATCACGAAAAACCGGTAAGTTATTAATATGAAAACATAAGTTCTCTTATTAAAGATGAAAAAATTCTAAATTTAATATGACCAAACTCATTGTATTGTATATGACCATTGGAATTATTTATTTATTTAATTATTGTAAAATACTCAAAATGATAAAATTATTAGTAAAAATAAAAACAATTGAAAATATATGTTAAACTTTTTTATTATAATAATTTATCAAATGTCATCTCATTCCTAAATAAAATATCTATTCCTTTAGGACTTGGTTTTTATAGGTACTTCAGTTAGAATGTATTTCTGATCTTAAGAGCAGTGCCGTGCCTGGGTATATGGCCGCCTGCGTGCCAGTCTGTATGGGATAACATTAAAAAAAACTACTTTAATTTTTAATGTTTATTATTATACACAGGGCATCAAACCGGGAAAAAAATCAGTTTTTGGTTAACCGAAATCGAGAACGAAAAAAAATATTGGTTTTGTTCCCAAAACCGGTTTCTGAAAAGAAAAACCGGCTAAAAACCGGTTTTATGAGATTTATATGTTTGGATGAAATTTAAGAAAAAAAATGCACAAAATAAACATTTTTTTATTTAAAATTTAAACAAAAATAATAACATGAAAAAAATTATGGTATTTAATTTGAAGTAGAGAATATAAATGAAATCTAAAGTTATTTTAATATTTGATAATTAATAATAAAAATAATAAATAATTGAAATTTTATTTAAACATATGATCAAACGTCAAAGGAAATGTTAAAAGGGATGATTAAAAAGAAATGAATAAATAATACTTGTAATTTGAATTGTAATTTGAAAATAGAAAAATTTAAATTGTTTGATTTTAAAAGAAACGTTTCATAAAATATTTAGAAAAAGGAAATATTAAATTAAGAGCTTAGGTTTCGAAAATCAGCTCGATCGTGCACGGTCGCGCCGACCCCTGCGTTAAATTAAAGACTTTAATAATATCGGATCACACACAGGACACAAAAAACGATTTATCCTCGCTAGTCTATAGACTAATACGACTAATAAGACGAATAAGACCGCTTACGCGACGCCGGTCAATTGAAAAAACTATTTCGGCTCTTCGCTCGTGCAATGTTCGAAAAAATTCGGATTCGCTGCATGACTAGGTATATAAATACTACAACGACATAATCAGTTTTTATACATTTCTTATTTCTGAGAAACTCTTTTTAGATAGATTAGATTAGAGAAACTGTTTTTACTTCGTATCTTAATGAAAACAAACCGATTGTATTTTTGCCCAGTAAACAACTTGTAACGATTTGGCCGCCTCTTAATTTCGGCCGCCTGCGTGCGGTGCACGCAATGAACGCCCGTCAGGCACGGCCCTGCTTAAGAGTCAAAGACTATTCAAACTATAGAGTCCTAGACGAAATTAACTCACTACTTGTGATTTTCACGATATTTCAAGAATAAAAGAGGTATAATAATTATTATTTCTTTCAGGGGCCACCTTTATGAATGAAAAAATAAGCTGACGTGTTCTGATGTGGCCATCCACTTGACTTTACCATACAACCTGGCCCCTCACTTATATTTAATATTTAATAAAATTATTTATAATCATGTAGGGGAGGGGGGGGTTAGTTTTTGCATTTTTAGACTCCTGGGGAACCTCTGATTATGTATACAAAATTTGGTTGAGTTTGGTAAATGGCCAAGATTTTCATTTTTTGACCCCCCCCCCCCCCCATTTCGGGTGATTAGTTTTTGAATTTTTAGACTCCTGGGGAACCACTGATTATGTATACAAAATTTGGTTGAGTTTGGTAAATGGCCAAGATTTTCATTTTTTTGACCCTCCGCACCCCCCCCACTCCATTTCGGGATGTTAGTTTTTGCATTTTTAGACTCCTGGGGAACCACTGATTATGTATACAAAATTTGGTTGAGTTTGGTGAATGGCCAAGATTTTCATTTTTTTGACCCTCACGCACCCCCCTCCATTTCGGGATGTTAGTTTTTGCATTTTTAGACTCCTGGGGAACCACTGATTATGTATACAAAATTTGGTTGAGTTTGGTAAATGGCCAAGATTTTCATTTTTTGATCCCCCCCCTTTTTTGTAGACCGAAATACCAACCCATAAAATTCTTTCCTCTTCTTTTCACGATGGAGGGGCCAACCCAGGCCTTTAGGGGTTGCACCTTTTTGGTGTAACTCCTTCTCTCATCAATATCATAAAAAAAAAGAAATGCCATGGTTTCGCTCAATTTTTTAATCGAAATAGTTTCAGCCGTTTTTTATATATTTTGAAAAAAAAAAGGAAAAAAAACCACTTTTTTTCATGCACGATTACAATACTTGACCATACCATACCATACTTACCATACATACATACATACCATACATTACTTTACCATACCATGTATGGTAAAGTAACAAGTATAATCAAAAAGAATAACTTTTTGCATAAGAAAATTTATAAAAAAACTAAAACATAAAGAAATTTTTTGTTAAAATGTAAAGTTGAAAATCACAAGTGATGGGATAGTTTAATCAAAAAATAATATAAGGAGCAAAGCTAGAAATTTTCTTTTATAATAAATATATAATAGGATATACTTACTATCTTTGCATAACGATGGTAAGTGATCGGAGTATCCATGGTCTTCAGTTTGAACATAATTTTTGAATGATAGATATGAATTAAAAATAGAAACCAAATGCATTCAAGAGAGAGAACCAATTTTCACAGCAGCCTGCCATAGTTGAGAGTAATGAATCTGAAAAAATATAAACTTGTTTTAATAAAATGCAGATGAAAATCTTGATTTTGGGAAGGCGAAGTCTCAGAATAAAATATTTGCCTGTGACTCATGGCCGGACGGTGAATTTGTAGGGCCCTGTGCTAACACTACTTGGGGGTCTACCTAATTAATCAAACTAAGGTAAATGTACCAAATTCTGACACTATAAGAGCTAATACCACTTGAACGTACGACAAAATATATATAATGACGTAAAAATGTGATAATTTTTTAAATACGTTGAAATTGAAGGTTTTAATTTCATTTTGTTTAAGTTTTACCCATATTAAATATATTATATTGCGCAAAAATTAATTAAATGCATTACATATTTTTGTACCAAATTCTGACATGAAAAATCCTAATTCTGACATAGAAGGTTTTGAAGGAGACAATAAAAGAGTGTGTCTTCTGCTGGAATTATAAATTTTATTTATTTATAACGAGACTATAGTTTCGAGGGCTTTGCCCTCTTCATCAGCAAGGGCGGATCCAGGGGGGGGGCGCGCAGGGGGCGACCCGTGCCTGTCAAAAAATTTGTAAAAAAAAACAATTTATTTTTTTTAAAAATTTTAAAATTGAAAATAAAGTTATATGTGTATGTGTGGGGGGGAGGGGCGGCGTCTCTGCCCCCCCCCCCGCTTGGACAATTCGATCGCGACACACTTTCGAGATAAAAAGTAGATCTTATATACATCGGCCACCTTACATACATTCACCCCCCATAAAAAATTCCTGGATCCGCCCTTGTTCATCAGTGAATCAATTATAATAGACTGATGAAGAGGGCTAAGCCCTCGAAACTATAGTCTCGTTATAAATAAATAAAATTTATAATTCCAGCAGAAGACACACTCTTTTATTGTCTCCTTCAATATATAATTAATTAATGATTAATTTTATTAAACCAATTAGTATACATGAATTAATGTATACATTGTATTTTAGCTTCGACTCCGGAGATTACTTCTCCACCATCGAGTGTCCTTGATCATCTTTTTAGTCCTTGTTTTTAATAAGAGGAAAAAACTAATTAAAGAAAAAACCTCTTTTCCGATAATTATTTCTATTCCATTATCTGTCCCATTCAATCGAGACCATGCCACCTTCAATATATAAATATTCTGCTACTCTAGGCAAAAAAACTTTCAATTTAATAGAAGGTTTTGTTAGTTTGTTATTATTAAAAAGCATGACTAATTGTTTATTTGTATATTTAGCATATCAGTGTACCAAATTTCAAGAAAATCTAAAGTGGTGAGGTAAAATGGGTGTGTTGAGTTGACATGGAATGACCCCCAGGAGGTTCTGGGCTGCATCCCAAAAAGCCCATATCATAGATTCGCCCCTGCTAGGGGTACCTAGGGCCCCATATTTCCCTAATCCAGCACTGGATATAATAATGTAAATAAAAGTAGTTGTGTTTCGAATTTTTAATTTCTTTAAAATTGGAAGGGCAATAGAATGATGACTTTCCCCAAATTGAATATAAAATACCCAAGACTAATACTATAGGCAATGTGAACTATTATATTAAATTTTATGTATTAATTTGTGATTAATAATCATTGAAATAGGTCAAATAATGTTTACAATTTAAATAAAGGTAAAAAATAATAGTGTTAGAATTTGTGTCTTGAGACATTTAACAAAAAGTGGTAAACATAAAAAATTAAAATAATAACAAAGTTAAAAATTATTTTGAAAAATATATAGAATATCAAAACTTACCATTATAATAAGTTTTATTAATTTAATATAAAGCTGATTTCTAATTATTTACATGTCAAAGAAGGTGCGAGTTGAAGCGGCCATCTTGCCGAAATTGCCAACCTAAATCATAACAAAATAAATATAATAATTAAAATAAAAGTAAATTTAAATTTAAATATAGAGTTAAAAATTAAGCGAATAATTAGAATAGAAAAATCTTTTTAATTCTACAAGAAAAATGCAGACATTTATTTTAGGGATTTATGTACTACGTTCTTTTTGTAATGAGAGGCAAATATAAATTTATTCAATCAAAAATTGGAGAAGTCTAGTGGTCGAGTAGTATAATAAATAATAAATAATAAACTTAATTATAAATTTTTGTTTTTGTCTGTATTATGACACCACATTAAAATCTTAATAAAATCATTTTATAGTGTATTTTATTTTTTGTTTCTTTTTAGTTTGATAATTTCAATTTTTTAACACCCCCTTTGGTTTTGGTTTGATTTCAACCAAAATCTAATTAGCTCTTTATCCCAATGCACCAAAGCTACTTGTGAAATTTCCTTTTGATATTCGCACTAGTTTTTGATCTAGATTCTATATCGTAGACAAAATTTGGTTACGTACTAACAGACATTTTGAGAAAATAGTTCATATCTCGAAAAATATAATTTTTTTATGTTCACTTATTATGGCTTATTTGTAGACCTAAATTCACTGGTTTCGCCCAATTTTTTCAATCAAAATAGTTTCAGGCGTTTTTGAGATATTTCGAAATAAAGAACCAAAAAAAAAAAAACACTTTTTTCATGCACGAATACCATAGCCGCATAGCTTTTATGGTAAAGTAAAAAGTTAATAAATATTTAAGTTAGAAATTTCAAAACTCTTTAGAATCTGTGTCTATTATTAAAATAAAATGTTTAAATGAATAATTATTATCGGGGTTCCAGGGACTTGCAAATCGTTGGAAGTGATTAAACGACACTGAATTGAGAGATCTGACCTTGCCTCTTTCTGGTTGATTACATTAAGTTCAAATCAGTCGTTTGTTTCCTATTGTAATGAGGCGTGATAATTTAAATAATGATTCTTGATTAGATTATTTGTGGTTTAGATGTAAGTTGGACAATGATATTCCCAGGAGAGGTGGACCTATTGAAAACAACCCTCAAACTCGAGGTTTACCCCTTCAGCCTTTTTAATTTTTACTGGTGATCAATAATTTGTGTGTGTCCAAACTCTTGCGTTAAATACCATCAATTTAAAAGGCAGGGTCAAGGGTTTCAGAAAACCTTTTTTTTAAATTACCCTTTTGTTGTGAATTACTTAGAGCAGGCCCTGGGTGGAAGTAAGTATTCAAAATGTGGGGACCGCACTTTATCAACGAATATTAACTGAGAATAGCTCAAAGATTAATAATACGGATCTTGCCAGCCAACTTTTTTATTGGGGTAGGGGGCTCTTACCTATCGATGGAGTACATGGTATGGAGCCATTTTAACGGTTATTTTAATTATATATATATTTTTTAATAAAAGAGATAATAGGTTGTTAAATGAAGTGGAAAACAAAAATTATACTGGACCGTCGCGTCGCTTAGAACACCAATTCTTAGGGCCGGTTGTATGTCGTAACAAAAAGCATTTACTTTGCGACATACAACCGGCCCTTAGAATTATAGATATTCAGTATTTTCCATGACAGGAAATTATCTATCTGTTTTTCCTTCATAAAATGAAAACCACTCATCCTAGAAACTTGATTACTATCTCATTCTCTAGGAAATTTTATTGACTTGAACATTTACTTGGACCACTTTTTTATAAAACTCTTAGATTTATAGATATCCAGCATTTTCCATGACACTTTTGAGGATTCGGATCATATCCAGTCCGGAAAATGCTGGATATCTATAAATCTAAGAGTTTTATAAAAAAGTATATTTTGATATCTTATTTATATGATCGAGATATTTAAAGTTTTGATTAAAGTCATATTTTTGTACTTTTTGAAATCGAAATTGAGCATCAAAAAAATGTTCTCGGATTTTTTAAGCATACAAAAGATTTATCTCTTAAACTAATGATAAACCTTATTTTTATTTTTCTATACGACCATTATTAATTAGAGATATCGATGGTAAAAAAAATAAAGGTTAATTTTCACTTAATGGCCGATTTCTCAGCGATAAATAGTCGCATAGCAAACAAAAAAATACCAAATTGAAGCTTGAACACCAGGCTTAATGCAGGCGCGGATCCAGACCTGTTTTTTTTTGGGGGGGGGGGGGCGGTCGCCGGTATATAAGATCTACTTTTGATCTCGGAAGTGTGTCACGATCGAATTGTCCAAGCGGGGGGGGGGGGGTCAGAGACGCCCCCCCCCACCTAGAACTTTATTTTCTTCGATTTCAAAATTAAATAAACATATAAAATGTTCACAAAGAGAAACAAAGAGGTTGTCCTCTGCTTGATGCAAATAAACATATACACATATATATCAAGATGATATATCTGTATATATATTATTTATTTGTTTGAGACTATAGTTTCGAAGACTTGGTCTTCATCATCAGTCTTTCTTCAATTATAAATGTTTTTCATGGAGTCAATATCCATATGATAAGATTGATCCATATGATAAGTTAAGTATTAATAAAGCTTGGAAAAAGCCATGAAGGCAGTTTTAAACAATAAAAAAAAAATTTAGGCATATTAGAGGTAGAAGTGTGTCTAAATTTATACAGAACAAATTGAGAACATTGTAAGAAAAAAAAGTATAATTTTTACAAATATGGAAATTATCATGGTAGGAAAGTTAAAAAAAATGAAGAATTAATAATTAATAAAATTAATTATTCCCGCCTTACTATTGACGATTCTATATGAAAAATATAGGAGTTGAAGTTGAAATACTTGATGATAAGTTTCACGACTGAAAAAAATGTGAGATATTTAAAAAAATTATTTGAAATTTCTTTAAAATACAGGGTGGGGCATAAAGATCTACGACATTTTGAAGAGGTATAAAAAAATGAATATATTTTTGAAAAGAACATAAAATACATTTTTTTTTAAATGTGTTTTAAACATTATCCGACCAAAAAAAAGGGGGAGGGGTCAAAAATGAAAATTCTACACCCTTTCGACCAAATTCAACCAAATTTTCAATACATATTCTGTGGGTCCCTAGAAGGTTAGAAATGCAAAAACTAACCACCTAAAATGGGGAGGGCTCAAAAATGAAAATTCTAGCCCATTCGACCAAACTATGTATACAAAATTTGGTTAGTTTTTGCATTTCTAGTCTTCTGGGGGTCCACAGAATATGTATATGTTGCAGTAAAAACCCGTTTCGGTGATTACCTTTATGGCAACTAGAGTTTACTGATGTTGGTTGAGTTTGGTTCAAAGGTCTAAAAACTTCATTTTTTGATCTTCAGCCTCATTTCGTGTATTTATTTTCAAAATTTTTTAAACGAAAATGTCAAAAATTACATCCTCTATAACTTTTCTTCTAATTTTTGACATTTTCGTTTAAAATTTTTTGAAAATAAATACACAAAATGAGGCGGAAGGTCAAAAATGAAGATTCTAGACCTTTGAACCAACCTCGACTAACATCAGTTAACTCTAGTTGCCATAAGTATTGAGCGAAACGCGTTTTTACTGCAACATATACAAAATTTGGTTGAGTTTGGTCAAAAGGGCTAGAATTTTCTTTTTTGACCCCCCCCCACCTTTTTTTTGTCTGATAATGTTTAAAACACATTTAAAAAAAAAAATTTTATTTTCTTTTCAAAAAGATATTCAGTTATTTTCTAGCTAAATTTTTTCATTTTTTTATACCTCTTCAAAATGTGGGAGATAAAGATTCCCCACCCTGTATATTATAATTATAAATTCCCTGATACTTTGTAAAATTCCTTGATATTTCCAGGTTGCATTAAATTCTCCGACAAATCCAGGTTTTCCAGGTCTGTGGCCACCCTGTAGATAAAAATATATGGATGAAGATCGCTTTCATTATTTGAATGGATTTATGGTCTAGCCGAATAAAACTAAAACCCATTGAGTAATATAGAGTGGAAGGCTACCGTATATAGAAAAAGCGCTCTCTGGAGACTGCAGGACGAAATCTCTTAGTTCTTAAGAGCTATCCAAAGATCATAGAACATTTAAAGCCTTTGTCATAGATAAAAGATACATCACCCTTTAAGTTATATATACCGGGTGAGTTTTTTATCTTGAGACAGTCTTATAATTCAAAAACAGTGCATTATATGGAAAAAAGTTTCAAATAAAAGTTTGTTTATATCGAGGGGGAAACTAAACTATGTTATTGTTTGTCGACCTAGAACAAGCTTTCATGGGTATTTTAAGGTCAAGTTGGTTTTTAAATGGAGCTCTATATTTTTCTATTTTTCTACTTAGAACAACTTTTATTAGAACTATTTTTTTATCCGACATCAATTAATCATCATCATTAAACTAATATAGATTTCCAAAGACAGATCCTAATGATTTGCAACAATCTGTCTCAACTTGACTAACTATACACACTGATCAAATGTTTGATTTCTAACATATCATAACATAAACCCAATTATATGGTTTTTGGACAATATTCTATATCTGATTAATTCTTCCACGTTTCGTCAATTCCCGACTTCCTATCAAGATAGCTCTAATCAGTTAACACATTAACGTCTATAAGTAGTGAGACCCATCGAGAAAACCATCAGTGTACTATAATATTAGTCAGCACTATCTTCAACGAGCGATCAATTGAAAACTTAGATCATATCGAAATTCTATGCCCAGTGTCAACCATCTTCAGATTTGTAATTTGATCCAAGTCTTCAATTGATATGTCATCATTCTATCTGTAACACTACATATTCGATAGCACTCTAATTTCTTCTCGATGTCTCACTATTTCTAATTGTCCAGGTTTGACACACTCGATAAATGGCAATCAAACAAACGTTATTAAAAATCAATTAAATACGTTAATAAAATACTAATGATTGTCTAACAAATCTATTCAACTTAATTATACAAATAATAATGATCGGACATTTAATTTTTAAATAAATAATTTAATAATAATTAATAAGTTAATCATTTTGCGCCACTGTTCTATGACAGACTGTATTGCAAGTCTTCTGGATGAATTCCAGTTCCGATTTCGTTATTTCGGCCTGTTTCAGTTTCTTGGAACCTTTAAAATGAAGCTTGCGAGGGTGTATTCCTATAAGGAAAACGCTCGGCATCATTTTCAATAGTAGCCCCCCATTACACTTCTTCCACATTCACATTAAATTAAGACCATTTCAATTCTGCCTTCAACAAAAAATGCTCCATTTTCATTATGGTAATACAATATAACTATCTACTGGATTGGCATGAGAAATAAACTTTTTTAAACTCAAGAATTTTAAATAGTTCTATTAAGTAGAAAATAATCTCTTAAATCTGTGTACCTACGTATAATGAAGTTTTAATATCATTATAAACACTTATTTTCATTGTTGTGACTTTTTGATTTAATAATTATTTATATAATAATTAATTATTTAATCATTATTATTTGATAATTAAGTTAAATAATTGTTAAAAATAATTAGTAAGATTTTTTTTGAGATCTAATTGATACATATATTTTGTTTATTTGATGTCGTATAAAAAATAGTTATGAAAGTTGTTTAGTTTTTTAAGTAGAATAAGTAGACGTAAAGAAAAATATAGGGTTCTATTTAAAAAACTGAACTTGACCTTAAAATACCGTTGAAAGCTTGTTCTAGGTCGACAAACAATAGTGTAGTTTAGTTTCCCCCTCGATATAAACAAACTTTTATTTGAAACTTTTTTCCATATAATGCACTGTTTTTGAGTTATAAGACTGTCTCAAGATAAAAAACTCACCCGGTATACATAAGCGTATTTTTTACTCTTGATAATGTCACCCAAATTTGCCCCGAAGAGAGCGGTTTCCGCCATTTTATTGCCCAATGGTTTCGCCATCGACTCGCCAGAGCGCTCTGTAACTCGTATACGATAAAATACATTGGCGCCTTCCACTCTATATTACTCTATCTATATTTAGTATAGATAGAGTAATATAAGTGGAACGCCAATATATTTCACCATTCACAACTCTAAATCGCTAGATATTAAATATTTGTTGAAAATATTCAAACATCTTTTTATAATGTACCATGGAATAATTTTTAATTAATGGAATAAATAATTGAAATTATATTTAATGAAAAAAAACCATCTTTTTCTTACACTAATGGATAATCGCTTCATAAAAAACTTCCAATATCAAGCACAAATACAATGTATTTCACAGAATTGACATGCTTACATAAGATGTTCGCTCTTTCATGAAAAAAAATTAAAAAAAAAAAAACGGTCTTGATTCGTTTTTTTCTTTTTTATTATCCTTCTTAATCTAATAAGTTTTTAAATATATATATATATTTTTATTTAAAAAAAATGAACAAGTATATTTAGGCTTTAGGTATTTCACTTAAATAATTCAAAGATATATATATGTATTTATATATATACTTTTTTTTTTTTTTATTATATTCATGTTTTTTTTTGTCTAAACAATCAAATGGAAAAAACGACAAATATCGATTAAGGAAAAAAAAACCCAAGAAATGCAAATATTCTTTATGAAAAAATATTTACCACCAAGATTTTTTTAACTTTTAGAAATGTTGATTGTGTGTGGAGGAATTTTTCATGAAAATGAAATGAAAAATTAAATGTATACAGCAAATAAATCAAATTTTTAATCGCTTTACATCAGGCACAAAGACAATCAATATAAAAGGAATGTAAATCTTTTTTTTTTTTCAACTATCATAATTATAATACAATCATTCTTAACTAGAGAAGAAATATAATATGCCAAAAAAATATCTTTAATAATAATAATAATAATAATAATTTAGATGTAGTGTTCCAAGAACTACACGTGCACAGGGCCGAGTTGTAAGCTGAATTAATAACCATCTCTTTGGTTTATCGAAAATTTCGCTGCTGTTTTTTTTTTTATATATATATTTTTTCAATAATAAAAAAAATAAACTTATAAATTACTATAATAATAATTTTTTTTTTTTTTTAATTAAATTTGTTGTGTTTGTTTTCAGTCTTTTTTTGAGATTTAGAGTAAATCTTCGTAAATTGTTTTTTTTTGTCTTCAATAAAAAATAATGCAATATTTCGATATTATATCAATTATTATTATATTGATCTAAATGAGTAAAAAAAATTCATGTTATTATAGTATACATTTTTAAATAAAACAATTTACATTAAGTTATTTAAAAAACTTTTATTTCATAATAATTATAAGTAATGAAGCTGTTGAGGACTTTTATTTTTGTGATTAATTTGATTAAAATTTTGAATTTTTATTTAAATCACACATAATTAATTATAATTATTTATTGAAAACAAATAATACAATATAACTACGACGTTTCGATCTAGTATAAGCACCCAGACAATTACGTGTCAGTCAGGCTTATATAGACTCCATGTACAGTCCAGTCAAAAAAGCAACACACTGACGACCTCAGCGCCTTCTGCCGGTACTAATACGCCTGACCGACACGTGATTGGCTCAGTTAACCTAAAATCGGAGTGTGTGCTTACATACTTGAGAACGATCGCTAGGTCGTAGTTATATTGTATTATTAGTTTCAATAAATAATTACAATTAATTATGTATGATTTAAATAAAAATTCAAATTTTTATTCATAATAATTGTTTTATATTTTAAATTCATGTAATGAATTTTAAAAAATGACAAATTTATTATTTATTTATTTATTAAAATTAAAAAATAATTAATATTTAAGTAGTAAAGAGTTCTAGAAACAATTTTCGAAGATAAAAATAATCTCTTTTTAAAGACTAAAAAAAAATCCAACAGAACTCTAAAATAATAATAATTATACAGTCAATTGTATTTCTATAAATATAATTAATATTAAGCAGAGATGAAAATAAACTTCCCCCACACTCTTTCAATATTTTTTTTAATTATATATTTATATATAATAATATATAATTGTAAAAATTCTGAACTGACATATGAGATGGTGTTTTTTTTCTTTACACTAATTTTTTAATAATTAAGAAAGTTCAGAGAAAATGATCAGTTTATATTTAGATTGAGAGTTTCAAGGGAGAGAGAAAATGTCAGCCAGCTTTTCACATTCACTGAAGAATCAAATTCGTGAGAAAAATTAACATATTTACTCTTAAATATATTTATTAATTAAGACTTTGTGTTTATTCCTCCAATGTTTTTACTTTTATACTTTTTTTTATTTGGTAGAATCTCTTTCGTTTTGCAGTTTAATAATTAATACTGAGTATAGAGTAAATTTGATCAGAATTTTTTTTGAAAATTTATTAACTATAAAAGAATTATTATTACATTTTAAGACATAATTTATATAAATATAAAAAGAGTGAATAAGATTCAATACATTATGAACCCAATTTTTTTTTTTTTTAAGACAAAATACTTTAATCAATCTAAAACGTTGTTACAAGAAAAAAATTACATTTATGAAATAAATATATTGCTAAAATGAGGTTATTTTTACTGCAAAATGAAAGAATCTTTAAAAAGCTTGAAAATAAATCAACATTGAGTTTTTAAAAAAAAAATTTTTTATGAGTCTGATGGTAAAAAACAGGTGTTTTTAAATAGACACGTGGTTTGAACATAGTGAACATAGTGTTTATTTTTGTTTTCTAATTACTTATTTTTTTAGATTTTTTCATCTTTTTTTCAAGTTTTTTTTAACTAGTTTTTGGAGATGTGTACAATACGGATGTTTTGAGATATTTAAATAAATTATAAAATTACCACCAAGACTTTTTTTAAAGAAATATTTATATATAAATTTACATAGATATATAAATAAATATAATAATAATAATTAAAGTAAATAAAATTTTAAGGTAATTATATTTATTTAATAATGTCCGAATATGAACACATCTCTAAAGTTTTATTTAATAATCCCATTCTCACAATTATTATTAATATTTCATTCTCTCCCAATATTCAAGATTTCATCAATTCATCATCTTCGTATATATAATATTTATAATTTATATATTTTTTATGTATATAGAATATGTATTTATATGTATTTGATATAACGTATATAAATATAAATTATAGTTAAATACATATCAATATATATTTATATAATTAAAAAAATCATGTTTTAATTAAAAGTTTTAACTGTTTTCGTTTTGATGTGTGGATGTTATAATAGAGTTGAAGTAGTAATTATTGGTGGTTTTAAGCCGATGCCGCTAAATGATTGAATGATTTGTGATTTGATTGGGTTGTTGTCAAATTTCTTAGCGGTTGGCATTTTTCAATTGATTCGAAAGCCAATCAAGGCCTTCGTAAAGTCCATCGCCGCTGGTTGCACATGTTGCTTGAATATACCAATTACGATTTCTCAATGAATGAAGACCAAGTTTGTCTGTTATTTCTGCGGCGTTCATTGCATTTGGAAGGTCCTGGAAAACGAAAACAAGGATTAATACATTATTTCTTAGAAAACTTTTTAATTATTATTTATATACGAGTAGGTATATAACTATACCCTATGAGAGCCGTTCACAGTTAATTCGAAATTTAACTTCGTTAATCGTTAATCAGCTACTCAAAAAGTTAACTTCGATAATCGTTAAAGCGTTGACTTTTCACAAATTTAACGCAAGTTAAAGTTATCCGTTAAAAGTTAACCACCTAAAAGTTGTACTGATGTTTAAGCATTACCTATATGTACAGGGTGTCTGGTAGCAGATTTATATTTTCAAACTTAAATAAAAAACGTAATAATTGACATAAAGTTTTATTAAGAGTATTGAACGAAAGAATAGAAATGCGGATTTTATTTTTTAAATGGTATTTCATCCAGATGTCTTCCGTCGAGTTGAACACACTGTTCAAAACGGAGCCTTGTATTCTGCGCCACACGCTCTCATGCGTGGATAAGGCACACCAGTTACCCTGGGGCAATGCAAAGGTTTTTGATGTTTCAATCGAGGGTTGCGGGTTCTTGGAGACCAGTAAAGGCAGTTTTGCTTGTTGACGTGGCCGTTTAAGTGAAAATGAGCCTCGTCGCTCCAAAAAATGGGATTTACAGTGCGAAAACGAGCAATTACATAAGAATCATTACTCTTAAAAAATGTCTCCTCAGCGAACGGTGTTGCCGCCATGTGGTAGAAATTGAAACTAACGCAATTGGGTCGCTCTCAGAACAAATAATATTCAAGTGCAAATGGACAATTTTCAACCTCGTTTTCTAGGAATTTCTCATGCAGATAAACAAAAAAAATATGTGTAAAGTGTTCCCTTTCATAATAAATAAAATAATTATCCATTCAGCCAGATAGACAAAGTCAATTAAAAAATTGAGAAATAGCACCATCCTTATATTGAGATCTTAAGTAATAAACAATAGGTCTTTATATTAAAAATAACACAATTGCAAGTTATATTCCAGTGTTGAGCCACAATAAGCTTGTTCACGTTATAAAATGATTTTGAGTGAAAAATATGTTTGCTCATTTTGATAATCATTGTTTCCATTAAAGAAAGAAATCCTAGCTCAATTAGATTCACCTGCCTCGTCAGGCGTGCCACTTGCCGCCTACTCAGTATAGATATTTCCGAGGGGTGAACCGCGACCTAAAATCGAGTACACCTACTTCCACTTCCACTTACAAGTAGAAGACAATAGAATACAATAGATTATCTAATGAATTCCAAAATAATTCCAAAGAAGGTGTATACCTAATTCGAATCACGGTTCACCCCTCTGAGATTCCTAACAACTTTCTTTATCGAAATAGGGAATATTGATCACAAAACAGTAAAGGTTGAGGGAAAAAAAATCTGGAACTTATCCAAAATCAATATTTCAATGGAAATAAAAGTAAATAATGTTACTAAAAATAGGCTTGAAAATAATTTTTTATATATATGAAATTAAATTGAAAGAATTTATTTAGGGGTGCCCCCCCCTCTTTGTACATTGTATTTTATTCACTTTTAAAGAATTAGAAGAGGTTTTTATTACCTTTTGTTAAAGTTATTTACTTGACCGTTTTTATTTTTGGCATATAATTATAATTTTACAAGCATTTTCACCCCCCCCCCCATGTGGGCTCCCTTATTTATAATATTAATAATGAGAATAAAATTGAGTTTCATTATAGTCCAGAAAATTCCTAAATGTGAATCTCTTTTCTGAAATTAATTTGATATTATGGCTATCTCATAAATTATGATAATAAATAATATGTTTATAAATATAGAAATTTTAAAGATCGAATTGATAGATTAGTTTAAGTGAAAGCTTTTATGGCCTGTTATTGTTTTAAAGGTGAATTCTTAACTTTCTCTCTAGTAGTGTGATAACTGTAAAGGAAAAGAATGATAAACTTGCTTGTCAGGCTGATAATTTTGGAGTTTATAAAAGTCTTTTTTTCTTCAGGCAATATATGTCTATGTTGAATTGATTTAGTTAAAAATTAATAATAGTAGAGCAGATCAATTATCTTCATTATGAAATGCACGGACTATTAACTTCAAGCTATTTCCGCTTAAATTTGTGATGTATAAAAGTAAATTTTCTTAAATCAAAAGATTCGGTTTATATATAGTCGTGTGAGGAATTGTTTTTTTTTTTTGTTTTTTTTAATGATAAAATATAAAAATTTTCAGTCAAAAAAAGGTTTGAAATTATTATATCAAAATATTTTTAATTATGAAAAATTCATTATTTTAAATCGGGATGATGTTGATTTTTACATGATCTATATTTTTGGGTCCTTTTTTTATATATATATGGTATATTAAATAATTATTAGGACGTCTCGGATACCTTTAAGTGTCACTTACTCAGCAAAATATCAATTTTGAAGATTTCCCTTATATTGTGATCAGGATGGACAGTTGAAGGTTCCAAAACGTCCAATTAATCAATTAATAAATAACAAAAAAGTTGACCAAAATATAGATCAATTAATTTTTAAATCTTTGTGTCTATAGAAATCTAGTAAAATTTTATTACATATTATTTTTTTACTTTACTATACAGGGTATGGTCAAGTATTGTAATCGTCCATGAAAAAAGTGGTTTTTTTCCTTCTTTTTTTCAAAATATCTAAAAAATGGCTGAAACTATTTCGATTAAAAAGATTGAGCGAAACCATGGCATTTCGCTCTACAAAAAAGCTCTAATAAGTGAACATCGAAAAAATTATACTTTTCGAGATAATAATTGTTTTGTCAAAATGTCTGTTAGTTAGTTAGTCTGTGTATTACCAAATTTGTGGACGAGCTAGCTCAAAAACTAGTGTGAATATCGAAACCAAATTTCACACGTAGTTTTGGTCAATTGAGTTTAAGAGCTGATTAGATTTTGGTGAAGTCAACAAAGTTGACGAAACGTTGGCAAAAAATAGAAATTATTTGCATAAGCTATTGTCCTTATTTCCCTACAACAACTTATTAATAATAAATATTAAATTCTTTTCATAATCCGAAATTGGCCCTACAAAAAATCATATTCGAAGCCGATCCAGCTTCGATCTCGAATAAAATGAAGATATTTTTGAAACGTTGGCTGTGTGTATCTCCAATCAATAAAAATAAAAAAAAATCTTTACCTGTTTATTAGCAAATATTAGAAGAACCGCATCCCGAAGTTCATCTTCTGCTAACATCCGCATTAATTCTTCCCTAGCTTCACCTATACGTTCTCGATCGTTGCTATCAACAACAAAAATAAGACCCTGCAAAAAAAAGACAACATTTTGGATCAATTAAATGAAAAAATTTACCTACTTAAGATTATGAAAATGATATGTTAATTCAAAAGATAGAGGCTTTCGAAATGTGGTGCTACAGAAGAATGATGAATATCAAATGGATGGATAAAATTACAAATGAAGAAGTTCTTGGAAGAATCGGAGAAAAAAGAACCTTGTGGAAGAGTCTGAAGAAGAGAAGAGGTCAGATGATGGGGCACACACTGAGACATGGGGGACTGCTTAGGGATATCTTGGAGGGGAGGTGGGAAAGAAAAGGGAAGGGGAAGACCCAGATTAGAATATTTCAACCAAATAATTGGGGATATGGGATGCCAGACATTTAGAGAGGTCAAACAGCTGGCGGGGGACAGAGTCGAGTGGAGACGGATTGTTGCATTAAACCAGTCTTAGGACTGTATACTCGATGATGATGATGATGAATTCAAAAGATAAAACAACAAAAAACATTTATTTTAGTTTAAAATTGTATTGTATATAATATACAGTCGAACCTCGATAATTCGAATTTTTCGATAATTCAAATTCTTCAGATGTTAACTTGAGTAAATCGAGAAAATGCTGTGTATTTTGATAAGCTCGATACCTCGAAATTCTTTTCGTAACAAGAGGGGAGAGAGCCAGTAGGCCACTTTCCCTCTTTATAATTCGAATTTTTCATAGCAAAAAACTATTCTTAATTTGAAAGTTTATAATAGGAAAGAAAATAAGGACAAGTTTTTATGTGTGACTTTTTTATTTATCGCCAACGTTTCGTCGACTTTGTCGACTTCTTCAGTGCTTCAAATAGTCAAAAGCCCTGAAGAAGTCGGCAAAGTCGACGAAACGTTGGCGATAAATAAAAAAGTCACACATAAAAACTTGTCTTTATTTTCCTATTATAAACTTTCAAATTAATACAAATTATGGACGGAAATGATAATAATAACTATTCTTAATTTTTTTAATTAGGTAAGTTATTATCTATTGCAATGTTAATACATATGTAATTTTTTTGTTCTTTTTTGTCTTTTTCATCATTTTTACTATTTTACTTGAGGCTATATATAAAATTTATGTAAGCTCATATATATTTTCAAAAATATAATAAAAACTCTTAATAATTCGAATTTTTTTCTTTCCTCTTGATAACACAACTCTACAAAAAATTTTTTTCCTTGTCCTAAAGTTTATTTCATGATTTTTCTATTCATTGTGCACCAAAATAAATGAAAAGGACCTATATTCCATATAAAGTTTGCTTTTGTAGTGGTTATAATGATAATAAACGACGAAAAAGTCCATTTTGACCTATTTTCGAGTCCCATTAGATATAAAACAGCAATATTTGAAATCAAAATATTTTGTTGACATAATAGAAAACAGCTTCCTCTTTGATTTTCAAATTACCACTTTTGTTTGTAACTCAGTTAGAACTCGAGTTATAACTAAAAAGTAAGACCATATATTTTTATATATTTTAGGTTAAAAATAAAATGAGAGAGTCTTCTGTTTTTTAAATAAAATAATTTTTAATTATTTTTATATATGTTTATTATCCTTTATATTCTTGTAGTTTTAGTTTTTTAGTTATAACTCGAGTTCTAATTGAGCTAAAAACAAGGCGTAATTTGAAAATCAAAGTGGAAGCTGTTTTCTATTACTTCAACCAAATATTATGGTCTCAAATATTGCTGTTTAATATCTAATGGGACTCGAAAATAGGTCAAAAATATCTCCAAAACAAGAGCTAATCGGTAATTTTTATGGTGATTTTTGAATTCAGCAGGTGGAAATACATAAGAATCAGCTATTTTTGAGCTCGAGATATTTTAATTGTTGGGCAGTGTATTTAAAACTTATTAATAATTCGAATTTTTCTTATAGTCCCTTGGATTTCGAATTATCGAGTCGTCTGACTGTACTATATATATAAAATCTTAAAAAAAATTTATTTAATCTATTTACGTAATAGAAATATTATTTTTTTTTCAAGTTCTAATTTTAAAATAAAAAATACAAATGCTAAAAATAAATTTTATAATAAAGAGGACGGAGCGATATCAACGATATAATTTATGCCTTAGTCAAAATTTATGATCGAGATTAAATGTCTATTTTTAAGACATTAGTTATATTATTAGATTCTAAAGGTACTATTTCGCTGGAACTACTCACCGTATAGTAACTGGTTATAATTGATACATTCAAAATGGATGTATTCATTTCATGATATTATTATTTCTTCGTTAATATTTTTGTATAAATTATCTTTTGGAAAATCAGTTAACTTAATGATTTCTTAAATGTAAATATTAAGAAAATTTTTCAGTTTTAAGGTCAACATCCAGATTTAAGGTAGTTGTTCAGCCAAATGGGTTTTCTTACGATTTTTTTGAAATTTAGACAGATTATTAGTTAAATACTTCTGCATCGATTTTTATGAACAATATAGTTCCGGAGATATTAAATTTCAAAAATCGAGTTTTTCGGACTTTTATACATACGGAAAGTTTACATACATATTTAATTATAATTAACAAACCCTTCTTACCATTGTTATAAAAAACTATACCAACATTAAACAATAACTAATACATATTTTAAGACAATTTTGATTCATAGTTACAACACAGTTTCTGAGATAATAATGTATAAATAATGAAAAATTTACACTAAAAACAATTTGGCAACAGCGCATTTATTTAACTACCGAAAGATGTATAAAGCGCACACGCGCTAGATTTTTTCAAAAATATAATTTTCATAATGTGTAACATAGGCGTTGTTTAAAAATAACAAAACGATTTTTATAGAAATTTAAAATGTATTTTATCTGTCATTTTAATATAAAAATATTCAATCTCTTACATTGGTGCCAGATTTGTCAAACGAGCACGGGATTGGCTAGAATCGGTACATAAACAGCAAAAAGTTTTGGGCTTATGAATTATGAATCCTTATTGTCTGTTCTATATACTTTAGTATTAACTTTTTGCTACTATTGTCGAGAAACAACTACCTAAGTCAAGGGCGAATCCAGAAATTTTTTATGGGGGGGGGGGGTGTATATAAGGTGCACGATGTATATAAGATCTACTTTTTATCTCGAAAGTGTGTCGCGATCGAATTGCCTAGAAAAAAAATTGTTATAAATTCCCTGTCGATTTGGCCGCCGTTTTTTGGCCTCTGCGTGCGGCGCACGTGTTGCACTCCCGCCAGGCACGGGCCTCTATGGGGGGGGGGTCACCCCTCGTTGTACATTATTTGCATATCAAGTAGAGGACATCCTCAATGATTTCTCTTTATGAATCAACAACTCTCCTACTCTCGGAAAAACAAAATATTTTCAACAAACTGCGAGGTTGGCCGCTGCGGTGAGCAGTTTCAACGAAAATCACAAAAATAGAGGTCGGAAGTAGCGGTTGGCACTTCCAGCGAAATATAATAGTACCTTAAGACAGTGGCTCTTAATCTTTTTAAGCCACTACCCAAATTTGAGAAATATTATCATGTCGCGACCCCCCAAAAAAGATATATTTTTTTAATTACCTTTTTTTTAGATCATACATACATTTTTCTTCAATTTTACAATGATGACTATTTTTTTAACTCTGATATAATTTTTATTAAACAATTATGATAACCAAATGTACTTTTCGATTCATGGAAATTTTAATGAAAAAGCGCCTGTTTTTAATATTTTCACTTTTAATAGTATTGAATAAATGAAAATATGTTTTTAAACTTATTGAAAATAAATATAGTCAGCGCCGCAACTAGCTTATTTAGGGCCCCTATATTTTTGGGGAAAAAGTAATTATAGTTCAAATAGATATCATTAAAAATTTGTGTTTTAAAATCTCGAATAAATTTTTTTTGTAAAACAAATTTGTAAAGAAAATTCAATTAACAATTTCGTTTTAGGGCCCCCTAGATCTCTGGGCCCTGTGCGGGTGCACCTGCCTAGTTACGGCGCTGTATAGTAGGTAAAATATTTGGTTAATGACTGCGCGACCCAAAGAATAAGCTTCGTGGCCCAATTTTGGGTCGCGACCCATAGGCTAAGAATCACTGCCTTAAGAGGTAATATTTTTATAATATTGCGTATCTATTGAATGTAATGATAATCAAATGATCGTATAAATACATTTTTTATATTATTTTAACAAATCGAATAAAAAATTATATTTTCCTTTTCAAAGAAAAATAAAGTAAAAAATAGAAAATAAAAAGAATTATCATATTAAAAAATTAAATAATAAAAATTGTTTTAATACTTGTGTATTTTGGAAATAATGTCTCCAAAGTGGTCGAATCTTATCTTGACCGCCTACATCCCATACAGTAAAGCTGATGTTCTTATATTCTACTGTTTCGACGTTGAAACCTAAAACAAAAATAAAAGAATTGTATTAATATATGAGTATAAACGATTGTTATAGAATATTTTTTTAGTAAAATATTGAAATTTTAATATGAGTATAAAATGTTAAATTGAATATGTATTCAGGAGCGTAGCCATGGGGGTGGGGTGGGGGGTCAGAACCCCCCTCCACACACAAACCGTTTCTTATGGCAAACAAACCGTAATTAAATATATTTCATATGTTTAATCAAAAATTAAATTCCCACTAAATATTTTGCTCTGTGCATTGACCCCCCCCCTATGAAAATTTTCTGGCTATGTCACTACATGTATTTAATAATTAATTTAATGAGTAAACGAAAATAATGTGACATTTAATTTTGTTTAAAGAGATTAAAAAAAAGATTGAGTTTAATATATCTGAACAATAAATTTTATAATGAAAAAACGATTAATAGACCTTAATAATACCTAATTATAGAAAATATATATAAGAGTAGGAGAAAATAAGCTGACGTGTTCTGATGTGGCCATCCACTTGACTTTACCATACAACCTGGCCCCTAAAATTATTTATAATAATGAAGGGGGGGGGGGGTAGTTTTTGCATTTTTATACTTCTGGGGTCCTACTGATTATGTATACAAAATTTGGTTGAGTTTGGTAAATGGCCAAGATTTTCATTTTTTGAACCCCCCATTTTGGACGGTTAGTTTTTGTATTTTTAGACTTCTCGGGTCCCACTGATTATGTATACAAAATTTGGTTGAGTTTGGTACAAAAGACTATATTTTTAATTTTTAACCCCCCCTGCACCCCCCCTTAATTTTGGATCGATATGCACCAAAATCTAATCAGCTCTTAATCTCAATGAACCAAAACTACGTGTGAAATTTGGTTTCGATATTCACATTAGTTTTTGAGCTAGCTCGTCCACAAAAATTTGGTAACGCATAGATTAACGGACAACCAGACAACCGGTCGGACGGACAGACTAACAGACATTTTGACAAAACAATTATTATCTCGAAAAATATAATTTTTTCGATGTTCACTTATTAGAGCTTTTTTGTAGAACGAAATGCCATGGTTTCGCTCAATTTTTCTAATCAAAATAGTTTCAGCAGGCTTTTGAGATATTTCGAAAAAAAGAAGGAAAAAAACACTTTTTTCATGTACGATTACAATACTTGACCATACCCTGTATGCTAAAGTAAAAAGTGATTGAGTGGAAAATTCAAAACGTCAAACTAAATAATAAATTAATTTATTAAGGAGGTTCTTTCGCGACAATCCACATAAAAAGTTTTAGACTCGTAACCACTCTATAAATATGTACTAAAATTTTAGGTTATGTTTTTTAACGTGACTGTACTTTTTACACTATTATATTCCCTTTATGAATGGATCGTTTCAAAGCCGTCTTATATCCTCTCCACTAAAAATAATCGCCCAAATATATATATATAGGTATATATATTTTATCAAACTACGAGGTAAATAATTTCATTTTTTTTTAAGTTACTCCGAATATATTATTGTAACAAATATTCGTTTTTCATCAAGATGATGAAAGTCCTTCAATGAAAATAAATAAAATAATGATCATTTTCCCCACCCTTTCCCAATCTACCATATGTAAAAAATGTCATTTTTAATTGGAATTATTTCATGTTTGGTGTGGTAAATCGTCTTCAAATTTTAACAGTATGTGTATTATGCTTTTAATGACTTATATTCCAAGTTTCAAAGACTTCTTGAATTTGTGGATTTGTGAAAGAACTACCTTAATCTATCAATGTTTCAATCACTAATTCTATTGGAATATATGTACAAAAGAAAAAGAAAATAAATCAGGAGAGAGAAGATGAATGCAATATTTTAATTTAAATATTATATGCAAGTGAAGGCATCATAGATCGTTATTTTATATTTCTTATTAAGACATAAAAAATTAATTCAACTCACAAATACATTAGTAATCAAAACTAAAATAAAATGATTTCATTCATATAATATTTCGAGTGAATGGATGATACAGATAATTTTAATTGCTTTTTTTATAAGTTTAGACTTAAGTGAGTTTTCTTCTAAATATACTATTAATTCTAAAAAGCATATAAGGACATAATAATGTAGATTGTAAAGGCATATAAATTCAATTTTAAAAATTTTTAAGAGGAAATTAATTAGTGTCAACTCTTTGAAGCAAATAAACATATATCTATACAGGGTGATTCATCGGTCTGTCCTCTTTTTCTAACTCTTTTATTTTAAGACAGATAGAAAAACTCTTCCAATATAATTTATATATATTATTGTCTATCTACGTACCATATGTATTTGTATACAGGTTGCTCCGTTTAAGCGCAACAATATGTAACTTTATATTTCTCAATGGAACACCCTATATATATATTTATTTTGATAGTAAATGGGATTCCCTTTAAAAAAGTATTAAGTAATAAGGGGTCAAAAATGATAAATTAAGAAGTTATTTACGTTCATAAAAAATAGTAGTTCATAGTAGAAAAAACCATAATTTAATGCTTTTATATTAATTAACTTCTTAATTTATAATTTTAAACCCCTTATTACTTAATACTTTTTTAAAGGGAATCTAATATACTATCAAAATAAATAAATATATATAGGGTGTTCCAATAAGAAATATAAAGATACATATTGTTCCGCTTAAACCGAGCACCCTGTATACCAATGCATATGGTACGTAGATAGACAATATATCATATAAATTATGTTTGAAGAGTTTTTCTCTCTGACTTAAAATAAAAGGAGTTATATAGAGAGGACAGACCGATGAATCACCCTGTATATAATTGAAAAGTTTTGTTTTGCCGAGAGTAGCAGAGTTGTTGATTCACAAAGAGAAACAAAGAGGTTGTCCTCTGCTTGATGCAAATAAACAAATACACATATATATTGAGATGATATATCTGTATATATATTATTTATTTGTTTGAGACTATAGTTTTGAAGACTTGGTCTTCATCATCAGTCTTTTTTTAATTATAAATGTTTTTCATGGAGTCAATATCGTATGGATATTGAAAATTTGGTTTTCCTTCTTCACTGGTGGTCAGCTTAGAACTTTAGAAGAAGAAGGAAAACCAAATTTTCAATATCCATATGATATTGACTTCATGAAAAACATTTATAATTAAAAAAGACTGATGATGAAGACTAAGTCTTCAAAACTATAGTCTCAAACAAATAAATAATATATATGCAGATATATATGTGTGTGTTTATTTGCATCAAGCAGAGGACAACCTCTTTGTTTCTCTTTGTGACTCTGTATATAAATGAATATATATATATATATATATATATAATATGTATTTATATATATAATTTTAGAGAGACTATAGTTAAGAAAACTTGGTTTTCATATAAAAATGTTGTTTTATTGCAAATATTATATCTGTTCTTTCGAAGGGGCCCAAGTATCCGATTGAATAGAAATTCTCGTTTGTTTGTAAGTTGACTAACCTTCAAAAAAATACTAGTACTTGTGCCCATGGAAAAGAAAATATTAAATATTTTTAATAAAAAAGTCTGAAGATACATACAAGCCTAAGACTTCGAAACTATAGTCTCTAACAAATAGAATAATAACCTGTGTAATAACCTGTGTAATATGTTGCAGTAAAAACCAGCTTTTTAATAAGAACGGGTTCTTACTAGTTAAAATGCGTTTCACTGAATATCTTTGTGACAACTAGAATTTACTGATGTTGGTTGAGTTTGGTTCAAAGGTCTAGAATCCACATTTATGACTTTCCGCCTCATTTCGGGTGTTTATTTTCAAAATTTTTTAAATGAAAATGTCTAAAATTACATCTCTACAACTTTGTTTCTAATTTTTGACATTTTCGTTTAAAAATTTTTGAAAATAAACACCTGAAATGAGGCGGAAGATCAAAGATGAAGATTCTAGACCTTTGAACCAAACTCAACCAACATCAGCAAATTCTAGTGGCCACAAAGGTATTAGGTAAAATGCGTTCTAACTAGAAGGAACCCGTTCTTACTAAAAATGGGTTTTTACTGCGTCCAAAAAAACCTTTCATTTTGTAAATTTGATTTTAATCTTAGCACGTTTTTGCAAATTTCATCGATATTATACTCTGAATGTTTTGAAATTTTAGAGACGCGCCGCATCCACAGCATCCATGGACTGCACGCCACTGGTATACATTATATACTAGTATATTCATTTATGTAAGTTATAGTAGCATATCCTGCAGACCTAAGCACTTTACATGACGTCAGTCATATCGCTGACACTGCAACATATATATTGTCTATATAAGTCGTTCGCCCGCTCTCTCGTGGAACATTTTATGCTCCATTGAAGCAGCCGAAGGCTTTGCCCGAAATCCCCTTCTCTTAATTTCTGGATTTATTAAAATCACCGACAAGTTCATTCAATTCAATTAAATACGTTCACTATACGTTATTTACTTAAATTCGGGATTTACCCAAATCACCGACAATAATGTCTATTTATACGTTATACCTACCTAATAATTGTACTTTGTGATCTCAACAAGTGTTATTGTAAAAGCTTCTTCAATAAAAATAAATTTAATAAGTCTTAAAGTGCTTTTTAAAAACAATCACCCTCGACCACAAGACTTATTTTGTATATTTGCATTAAATAGTGGATATTCATAGTGATTTTCTCTTGAAATTCAATCAATAATTCTGCAAGAAAATTTTTAAAAACGACTTACATGTTTGCCCTATTAAACCAATCTTAAACCTTTCAACACCCAAAAGTTTAACATATTGATTAAATTAAATAGTATTAAGAATTTGAGTGATTGTTTTCTTTAAAAAATTTCAAATAAAATAAGATTTTTTAGATTTTTAAACACATGACGTTTTGATGTTTAATTGCAGTCATTATCATGTGATTTTTGACAGCAAAAGACAAAGAATCAGCCGTCTTCGCTCCAATACGCATTTAGCTCTCTCATTATAAAGATAAAAACAACTTCACGATGATAAAGATATAGTTTGTGTGTATGAGAGCATTTCATATTCATTGGAAATTTTAAGTCGAAATTATTCATAGCATCAAGCACAATAATAATAATAAGTATATTTATTATTCATTAAAAAAATATTGATAGCAAGTAAAATGTTAAAATACTGTTATTAAAATTAACATGAAATAAAAGCAAATTTCAATAAATGCCATTATTATTCCAAATAAATTATAAATTTAAGTACTTATAAATATATACTTGGGCTTTGAAATTTATTTATATTATATTAAATAATTAAAAAGGTTATTGCTTTACCATACAGGGTATGGTCAAGTTTGTAATCGTGCATGAAAAAGTGGGATTTTTCCTTCTTTTTTTCGAAATATCTCAAAAACGGCTGAAACTATTTTGATTAAAAAAATTGAGCTAAGCCATGGCATTTCGCTCTACAAAAAAGCCCTAATAAGTGAACATCGAAAAAATTATATTTTTCGAGATAATATTTGTTTTGTCAAAAAGTCTGTTAGTTAGTCTGTGCGTTACCAAATTTTTGTAGACGAGCTAGCTCAAAAACTAGTGGGAATATCGAAACCAAATTCCACACGTAGTTTTGGTCCATTGAGATTAAGGGCTGATTAGATTTTGGTGTATATCGACCCAAAATTAAGGGGGGTGGAGGGGGGTTTAAAAATTAAAAATCTAGGCCATTTGAGCAGACTCAACCAAATTTTGTATACATAATCAGTGGGACACCAGAAGTTTAAAAATGCACAAACTAACCCCTTAAAATGGGGGAGGGGGTCAAAAAATGAAAATATAGCCTCTTGTTCCAAACTCAACTAAATTTTGTATACATAATCAGTGGTCCCCCAGCAATCTAAAAATGCACAAACTAACCCCCTAAATTGGGGGGGGGGGGGTCAAAAAATGAAAATATAGGCTCTTGTATCAAACTCAACCAAATTTTGTATACATAATCAGTGGGCCCCCAGAAGTCTAAAAATGCACAAACTAACCCCCTAAATGGGGGGGGTCAAAAAATGAAAATATAGGCTCTTGTATCAAACTCAACCAAATTTTGTATACATAATCAGTGGGCCCCCAGAAGTCTAAAAATGCACAAACTAACCCCTAAATTGGGGAGGTCAAAAATGAAAAATATAGGCTCTTGTATCAAACTCAACCAAATTTTGTATACATAATCAGTGGGCCCCCAGAAGTCTAAAAATGCACAAACTAACCCCCTAAAATGGGGGGGTCAAAAAATGAAAATATAGGCTCTTGTACCAAACTCAACCAAATTTTGTATACATAATCATTGAGCCTCCAGGAGTCTAAAAATGGAAAAACTAACCCCCTCCCCTACATGATTATAAATAATTTTATTAAATATACGTGAGGGGCCAGGTTGTATGGTAAAGTCAAGTGGATGGCCACATCAGAACACGTCAGCTTATTTTTAAAACGGAAAAAATCTGAAACCCGCGAGTCCTATTGAGAATCAAGCCTTTTTCGATTAAAATAAAAAAAAAACCAAATCTAAGCCACGTGGTCTTGTTCTCCGTCAAGAGTGAACGTACTTGGTACCGTTTCTATTAATAGAACTTTACTAGCTATTCATCTATAATTTAAATTTTTGAAATTATTATCCTTTTTGTAATCCTAATATCTATTATACTTGGTCTTTTCAATTTAAATAATAAAATCGTAAAAAATTTTATGAGATTAAGTAATAATGTTTTTGAAAAAAATCAAATAGTGTGTTTTATACTTGATTTAAGTTCAATATACTCATAATTATACATTTAATTTGCTTGAAAGTATAGTTTACAAGGCTTGGTCTTTATCTTCAGTTTAATATAATATTATACATAGATATTTAATCAAGTTTTAAGTCATAATGGAATTCACTTGTTTAGATAAGAAATTAATGCCATTAGAGGATTCAATCTTATCATATAACAAGTGTATTCAATTATGTCTTAAACTCAATTTGTACCCATGTAGAATGTTTATATTAAACTGACGATGGAGGGCAAGCCTTTAATACAAGAGAAATGTAAAATTTGGTGTACCTATATTTACTTAAAGCAAACAGAAGACACAATCTTTAATTTAACCCCTTATAATCAAAATTATTAAATTTAGTTAAAATTATTAACTTGGGTCTTAAAGATTAGATGGGGCCGAAACGTTGGAATTTATTTTTTATTGTCAACAGGGACGTTTCGACCACTTAAATTGTGTCATCATCAGCCTAAAAATAAAAATGTAGAATTTTGTGATATTGTGTTGTTTGGGAAGTTATATATATATTTAAAATAAAATAAATTTTTTTTTAGGCTGATGACACAATTTAAATGGTCGAAACGTCCCTGTTGATTATAAAAAATAAATTAAAAATTTTTTAGAAAAAAGTATAACACTTGTGACTAGATCGCTCTATTATACTATATAAATTAATTTGCAAATTTTGATGCAGAAAAAAGGTATTTATTTAACTTATTTAATTTTCAAAAAAAAAAAAAAAAAAAATTATAAAAAGAGAAATTTCAGCTGATACCAATTAGAAAGCACATTACTTAAATTCATCAGAATGCACGACGTTTCGGCACCTAGTCGTTTTCGGGGGGAGAAGAAAAGTCGTCTGAAAACCTGAAAAACCCCTGACTATTAATAAACTCCCCCCGAGGACTTGAAAAAGACTAGTTGTCGAAACATTTTGTATTCTAATGAGTTTATTTCAAAGAAAAAATTAATTATTGATTGTATAACAAATATTAAAAAATAGAAATCTTTAAAACAAAAACCAAAAAAAACATGTTTATTCGAAACCAAACGTTTCGGGAGAATTTCTCCCATTTTCAATGGTAAATTTTTGTAAAAAAAAAAAAAGTTATGTACAATTGTCATTATAAAAATATTTAATATCTTAGTGTTGATTTCTAAATTTTAGAGGAAGGAACTTTTTTCTTCTTTTTTTACAAAAATTTACCTTTGAAAATGGGAGAAATTCTCCCGAAACGTTTGGTTTCGAATAAACGTGTTTTTGAATGATTTCTATTTTTTAAGATGAGTATATCTCATTAAAAATGTGCAATCGAGATGATTTCACCGGGAAAATCTCTTTTCCAACAAATTCTGCGGGAATTACCAATATGTGGCACTCATCCAATAAAAGACAAATTTGATGTGTTTTTTTGGCATTTATAATAAAACGCGTTTTAAAGTAAAATAATATTTCCTCACCACGTTCCGGCAACCATTGTGAAACAGATTTTAAATACTTATGGCAAAAACACTCTGAGTCACAGCCGAATGTTAATGTTATTAGTACTTAAGCCATGAGCCAATACAACATGTGAACACAAAAATAAAACGTTCGAACCAATACAACTGTAGTTTCATTCACGAAACTGACATATTCTATGTGTGGATTTGATTTTATATGTACAATTTGTAGCCCTGTGTCAATTTGTATTTCCATTATTCAGAAAAATAGAATCTAGGTTTCTATTAATGAAAATTTTGTTTTAGTTAATAAATTGGAAATTGAGATTTTTATAGATCTTAACATTTCAATGTCCTTTGAGTTAATAAATGTCGTTTTTAGAAAATGTTTATGTGTGCGTATCCAACACAGGTAGCACAAGAATAATCTATAAATATTCTGATATCTTCTCTAGACATTGGAATATCCTGTGAATAATCATTCAATCTTCGTAGATATTCTGTGCATTTTCTTAGAACTAAAATATTCCTGTAGGATATTTAATTCAATTTACTAGAATATTCTTAGATTATCCACCAAAGGATATTCCCGGAAGATTCGTCCAAGAATTTTTCTGGTGCAAATATTCTAAGAATCTCCTGAGGATAATTGGAATATATATGTACTTTTAATATATTTGGTGGATATTTGTAGAATCTCTTGTGCTACTTGGGAAAACGTAAGTTACACCACTGAAAGAATAATTACGAAATTTTGAATTTATAAGTTTTGTATAATTTATAAGAAAGTGAAATCGGCTGGTTTAATAAAAAAAAAAAAAAAAAAAAAATTACAGTACTATATTTGAAGCTTTTGTAGTATTTTCAAAATTTCTCTAGAATTGCTCCAAGTATTTTAATAAAAAAATTTGAGTAAACGGAAGGATTCACCGGCTACAAAAAAGTAAAGAAAATTTTGAAAAATTTTAGAAACTTTTTAAAATTTTAAATATAAAATACTAGGTAGGTTTTAATGTCCTTTGTGGGCTCCTGAAGATGGGCTTATACCCCGAAATATATATATAGTCGTGCTAAATAAGCATCTTGTCTTTTATTTTTGTGAAAACTACCTAGTATTTTATATTTTAAAAAGTTTCTAAAATTTTCTTTACTTTATTTAAAATGTTTCACCAAGAACCCACACCATTCTGCCTTAACACAATAAACTTATATGAAAAATGTCCATAAAAACTAGATTTTCCGAGATATTAATTTATTTTTGAAAAAAAATGTGGTCCCTAACAAGAGACGAATTTCAATTTTAGAATCCATTTTAGACGATTTTATCATCATATTTGTTTAAACATCTAATAAATTTCCTTAAGCATATAGGATTAAACTTGGCCTAAAATGCGTATACCGTAATGAAAATTCGACCCATTTTGGGGACCATATTTTTTTATCAAAATTTTGTGAGTTTTTTAAAAGAAAAAAGTACTAGAATAAGGTACTAATAAAATCTAACATAAGTGAATGTTACTTTTTTTTTTGTCAAAATATCTAAATTTATGATTGTATATTTATATTGATCAGTTCAACGTTCTTGCCGGAAAATTGGAAACAAAAACAAACATATTTTAAAAGTCAGTTTAAATGGACTAAGGGAGTTTAAAAATTAAAAAGTGGTAAAATTCTCAAGTTAAACATTTTTCAGATAAACAAAATTACTTAAAATTAATTTATATAGAAAGTCCAGTTTTCGTTTTTGTTTGTTCTAAGCACGAAAATATATACTAATACAGGGGGTGGCCAAATTATTAGGGACAGTACATTTTTTTCTTCTAATTTTCATGTTTAAATGAATTTTCTGAGCAAATAAATTGTTTTTAATTTTTTTTTCTTTATTTTTGTTGCTGGTATTATTATTAGTACCTGGAGGCACCGAGCGATGCTCGGTAACTTCTTCCTTCAGTTAAAAGCTTTATTTTAATATTATTTTTAATTTAAAATTCTGATAAAAAGGTCGATTTTTATTTGAGAGCCGCTTTCAAATTAAAAAAAATACAAAAATATATAATAGTCGCCTAATGTAACCCCCCCCCCACCTCCACCCCGCTCGACCCCACCCCCGAAACCTCTCCCTACCCCTAGATTCCCCACCACTGCGCCCCACCTTCTGCACCTGTTTTGATTCATCCATATGATTCATTTTTATTCATCCAATTAATAAATAAAACCTATCAAAATGTGTTGTTTTTCAGAAAATTGAGACCTGCTTATGCGAAATATATTTTTAAATAAATTCTTGATTATTTTTTATTCTATTAAATAAATAAAGTTCTTTATAAAAACAATTATAAAACGTTTATTAATATTTCTAACGTTTTGGGAGAACAAAATATGTTAAAATCCACAATCACAATACTTCTTCAAGGCCTTTTAGAACAATGAAACAAACAACCCATTGTCTTCCTGGGTTTAAAACGAAAAGGGAAACCTTTTTTTAAAACCCTAAGAATGGGATTTGTCTACCTGAGAATAATTAATTTGATTACGAAAAAACCCATTAAAAACAATTTTGTCGAAGATGAGACCGTGAAAGATCGAATTGTCACCCCAAAAACCCCCTAACCCGTGAATTTTGAGTAGAGTCGTTTTCAAAATATAACCAAGATACAAATATATAAACAAACAAATATATATACAAAAAAATAAATAAATATACAATTTTTGCTCGTTTAATAAGAGTAGATTCGTCTGTTATGAACCCCTTAGAAAACATATGAGAGTTCACGAAACTGGAGGTCGCCCAAAAAATTATCACCACCAAGATGCTATTGATAGAAACCCTATCAGAGTGTGGCACCACAGCCCCAATCTCCAAAACAGCCCCAATCTCCAAAACAAAGCAAAAGTATGCATACAAAGCATGCCACGACGCCTGGAAACCATAATGGCAGCAAAGGATGGACATTACAAAATATTAAGATTTTACTTAACTATTAATATTTTTTTAAGGAGGATGAATGAAATTATTATTTACAATAATTTTTATTTTTACAAGTGGTTTATCCGTAAATATTTCGAGAGCACCAAGGCATCTCTTCCTCAGGGGAAACTGCAGGACCAGAATAACAGCGAGTTAGCGGGTTTATAGGGCAATAATTGATTTATAATTACAGATGTTAAATTGTAAGATACTTACCCAGTCATTCACCAATAAACCGACCCCATCAGCATACACAAATTAACGAAAAAAGCTTGATAATGCAGTATAAACATATATATATATATATATATATACTTTCACACTTCGTTAAAATATTGAATGTTAACATATATGGTTGTCATCTTGTACCTACTATGAAATTGTATATATGTATATGTTGCAGTAAGAACCCGTTTTTTACAAGTTAAAACGCGTTTCACTGAATACCCCTGTGGCAACTAGAGTTTACTGATGTTGGTTGAGCCCGGTCCAAAGGTCTAGAATCTTTATTCATCATTTTAAGTGTTTATTTTCAAAAATTTTTAAACGAAAATGTCAAAAATTGAAAATGAAGATGATTTTTTGACATTTTGGTTTAAAATTTTTTGAAAATAAACACTTAAAATGAGGCGGAAAATAAAAAATGAAGATTCTAGACCTTTGGACCAAACTCAACCAACATCAGTACATATAAAAGATATTAATTTGCCGATGGTAATAGATTCAAATTTACTAGAAAATCATAAGATGGTGTCATAAGATGGCTCAGATTGCTGTTACTGGCACTCGGGTTCGATTCCAGAGGGGGTGAAAAACAACCCCTCTGACATATAATTAAAAATATTCCAAAGGATTTAATAGATGACACCATCTTATGATTTTCTAACATCAGTACACTCTAGTTGCCACAAAGGCATTCAGTGAAACATGTTTTAACTAAATTCTTATTAAAAAACGGGTTTTTACTGCAACATATGTATAGTGTATTACGAGGGGTGAACCGAGATTGGAATTAGGTGTACACATCTTTGAAATTATGTGGAATTATATTGGAGTTTAATAGATAATGGCCCTTGGTCTATTGTCTTCTACTTAAAAGTGGAAGTGGAAGTAGGTGTACACGATATTAGGTCGCGGTTCACCCCTATCAAGCTTTTTTTGTTGATTCTTGTATGCTGATAGGGTCGGGTTATTGGTGAGTGGGTGGGCAAGTATTTTACAATTTAACATCTGTAATAATAAAACACTTAATGCTCTATGAACCCGCTAACTAACTGTTATTCTAAAGATAAGAGTAAATAAATATTTCATTTAATATGGATTTACTATGAGTTAAGGATACTGGGTCACCTATTTCACATATAAAATTAAAAGATATAAAATTTTATTTTTCAATATATATATTTCGAGCTATCATCCCATCTTCAGGAAATACAGAAAGTAACAGTTACTTTCTGTATTTCCTGAAGATGGGTTGATAGCCCGAAATATATATATTGAAAAAGAAAAAAATTTATATCTTTTAATTTCAATGTGAAATAAGTGACCCAGTATCCCTAACTCATAGTAAATCCATATTAAATAAAATATTTATTTACTCTTATCTTTATTAAAGATGTTTCACCTTGCAACAACACCACAATCTCTACTGATTATTAACTGTTATTCTGGTTCTGCAGTTTCCACTGTGGAAGAGATGCCGTAATGGTCACGAAATATTTGGATAAACCACTTGAATTAATAAAAAATTACTGGATAGAAACAATTGAATTTCATTCATCATCCTTTCAAAAAAAATTAACATATCCAGTACTGACACCAAGCCTTTTAAATTTCTTCTTATTATTAATATTAATTTTATTTAAATAGAACCGTGTTTGGTGGCCCTATTTTATTTTAATGAATTGGCTAAAGGGCTAGTGATGGAAAAAAGTTGAAATAAAAGTTATCTCTTAATTTAATCCTTTATTTTAAGCTTAACTTTTTCCCATCACAAGCCCCTTAGCCAATTCATTAAAATTAATATTAATATTTTTATAAAAAAAATAAATAAATAAGTAATTACGTGGTTTTATATTCTAAATAAAGTATTCTAATGAACAAAAATAATTTCGAGAAACAAAATCATTTATTTTCTCATTAAATTTACTTAAACCTGATAATTTCTAATGTGCCTAATAATTTGGCCATGGTATTTAATAGAGTGGTTTTAGCGTATATGGAGAATTTCAAATTATGTGAAAATCAACGGGACAACCCGGAAATATAGATAAAATTGTCTTTCGTCGCGAGCACGTTGTGATTGCGGCCCTTGATAAAGAAAAAATTATTTTCGACCTTTGAGTTTGTGATCGATTGGGAGGCGGTTGAATATAATTAATATCAATATTTCATCATTCGCGTCCATTAATTATTAAATATTTTAAAATCGCAGGGAAGTGGACAAAAAATTAAACAACAGAGTTAGTTATTCAATTTACTAGACCAGGGGTCGGCAACCTTTTAAGACGGAAAAGCCGAAAGTTACAATTTACAAAATTTCCCTGTTTTTAAAGAGCCACTAACATATTTATTTCAATATTATGGTATTCGATTAGGATTAGATATATATAAATTTGATTTTTGATTTAAAATAAAGCCACATCTTCACATCGAAATAACAGCATGTGGCTCGCGAGCCGTAGGTTGCCGACCCCTGTTTCTCAAAGTGTGTTCCGCGGAACCCTGGGGTTTCAGGAAAACTCGCCAAGGGTTCCGCAAAAAATTTACGGATGGTGAAAAAATTCTAGCGTTCAAAAGGAAGGTGCAGTTTTGAATTAGTTATGTGAATCCCATTCCCATAACAATTAATTAACTCGAATGACAAGATTGTCGGGTTCCACGCTTAAACTCCAAACGGAGGGTTCCACATTCGAAAAAGTTTCGAGAAACACTGTACTAGACGTTTCGTCACTTTATTGAGACTTTATCAGTGGCTCATTCAATATAACTCTTTGTCAAAAATCTCTCAACTTGAGACCTTACCTACAAAAACTGGAGTCCCACCCAAATGATTCGCTGCACTCTCTCAACCAAATACTCGAAGATCATCATCATCATCATTGAGTATACAGTCCTAAGACTGGTTTGATGCAACAATCCGTCTCCACTCGACTCTGTCCCCCGCCAGCTGTTTGACCTCTCTAAATGTCTGGCATCCCATATCCCCAATTATTTGGTTGAAATATTCTAATCTGGGTCTTCCCCTTCCCCTTTTCTTTCCCACCTCCCCCTCCAAGATATCCCTAAGCAATCCCCCATGTCTTAGTGTGTGCCCCATCATCTGACCTCTTCTCTTCTTCAGACTCTTCCACAAGGAAGATCCACTCGAAGATAGAAGATTGAAAAAAAAGTGGCCTCAAGACCTTCAAGTCTCCTTATAGACTCTGTATAGATGGTATACAGTTATGCCTCGTTGGAGGAATTCTGTAAAATTTACCTGTTCCCTTCTTGTTCATCAAATGTAATAAAATCGGCTCATAGAATTTGTTACTGCTTTGTGATTTGATTTGTAAGTTCAGATTGCTGATGAAAAAATAAAAAAACCTATAAGAGACTTTTGACAAAGAGTTATATTGAATGAGCCACTGATGAAGTCTCAATAAAGTGACGAAACGTCTGGTAAATTGAATAACTAACTCTGTTGTTTAATCTTTTGTCCACTTCCCTGTGATTTTAAAATATTTAATATCAATATTTTATAAAAAGTAAATATATATGAATAAGTAATTATGTGGTTTTATATTCGAAATAAAATATTCTTAATGAACAAAAATAACTTCGAGACATAAAATCATTTATTTTCTTGAAGGAGACAATAAAAGTGTAAGTCTTCTGCTTGAATTATAAATTTTATTTATTTATAACGAGACTATAGTTTCGAGGGCTTTGCCTCTTCATCAGTCTATTACAATGGATTCACAGTAATTAATTTATGAATTAATTCCCGTGAATCCATTGTAATAGACTGATGAAGAGGCAAAGCCCTCGAAACTATAGTCTTGTTATAAATAAATAAAATTTATAATTCCAGCAGAAGACACACTCTTTTATTGTCTCCTTCAATATATAAAAATTCTGCTACTCAAAACAAAAACTTTCAATTTAATACTGTTAAAGTTTAATTACGAATAGATAATTTAAATTTAAAACTTGAAATTTTATTTTAATGAACATTTTATTACAAAGTTTTCATTAGTAATGAAGCTGTTGAAGCTTTTATTTTTGTGATTAATTTGATTAAATATGAAATATATTAATTTGCCGATGGTAATAGATTCAAATTTACTAGAAAATCATAAGATGGTGTCATCTATTAAATCCGTGGAAATGGAATATTTTTAATTATATGTCAGAGGGGCTGTTACTGGCACTCGGGTTCGATTCCCGAGGGTGTGAAAAACAACCCCTCTGACATTTAATTAAAAATATTCCATTTCAACGGATTTAATAGATGACACCATCTTATGATTTTCTAGTAAATTTGATTAAAGTTTGAATTTTTATTTAAATCACATATGATTAATTATAATTATTTATTGAAATTATATTGTATTATTTGTTTTTAATAAATAATTATAATTAATTATGTGTGATTTAAATAAAAATTCAAACTTAACAGTTTTCATTAATTAGATATAAAATTAATTATTATTAAATTGAAAGTTTCTTTTTGCCGAGAGTAGCAGAATTTTTATAAATTATAGGAGACAATAAAAGAGTGTGTCTTCTGCTGGAATAAAATATTTTTTAATAAGTCCACGTGTGTAAAATTCACTGTGAATCAATTGTAATATGCTGGTGAAGAGGGCAAAGTTCTCAAAACTATAGTCTCGTTATAAATAATTTAAAAAATTTATTATTCCAGCAGAAGACACACTCTTTTATTGTCTCCTTCAATATATAAAAATTCTGCTACTCTCGGCACAAAAACTTTCAATTTAATTTATTTTCTTATTAAATTCATTTAAACTTGAAAATTTCTACTAATAATATGGCCACCTGGTATATATATTTTTTCTAAATAAAAAAAAAAATTAATTAATGAATTATATATTATATTAAATAACTTACCAATAGTAGGAATTGTTGTAACTATTTCACCTAGCTTCAATTTATATAAAATTGTAGTTTTACCAGCTGCATCTAAACCGACCATAAGTATCCTCATTTCTTTTTTGCCAAATAGGCCTTTGAACAGCTGAGCGAACATATTCCCCATGTTGAAAAAAGGTTGATTGGAAAAGTTCTAAAAGTACCTGGAAATTCAAAAAATAAACCGAATTAAAACCTTATAAATTGTATATGCAATGTGTCACACTGGCTGGCTTGGCGATGATGACTAAGCCCCCCCATGGGCACACACGTTACAAGCCGAGAGAAAAAAGATTTACAAGCTCGTTATTAATTCAATTATTTATATAACTAGATTAAAAATAAATTAATTTTGATCAATAAACGATACCCGGATTATTAAACAAAGAGCCTGAAATGTGAATTCGAGATTGAAATTTGTCACCTTTGAGCAACTCCCTTTGATCCAAAGAATATATCCAACTTTGTTATTTGCAATTCTTTATATACTCTTAGCAATATTTGAATTATTTAATATTAGGTAAGAATGAAAAATCATTTGTACTTACGTGAACTAAATATATGTGGAAATTACAACGTGTAAATCGCTAGTACATTAATAAATTGGTTCACCCAGGGAATAATACTGTTCGTGAAGAAGATGGCGGTTGGTCGAACCCGTCTTTTTAGCCACGTCGGCGTGGAGCGAGCCGCTTTGGGTATACGCACACCGCCCCAAATGATCGGTAACGTAGCGCTTTACACTGCCCGGGCTGGCTTTCCCTATGATAAAAACGGTTATCGATTGGCAAGTGAGTTGGCCGCGTGGGGCGCTTTCGTATCCGAGTGTTTTTGACCGGCCACGTAATAAAACCTGAGCGAGAACGCACAGCGCATTCGTGCCCACGTCATGTCACGTGAATCAAAACACCTAGCCGGGCGTTTCGATTTGATCATCATCGGATATTGCATATCGGAATTTCAATTCTTGAAATAATAAAAAAATATATATATATATGCGTCATATCGATTCTGTTATATGTTATTATTAATAAAGAAAAATTTCTCGCTAAAACAAAAACAATTTTTTCCTTCTTTTTATAAGTGAAAATTTTCAAGACTTCAGTACCCACGTCAGCTATAGTAGCAATAAACTTAAATACAGAAAAATTTTCAGGGGGGGGGGGGGTGAGCTTGGACACATTTTTTAAAATTTTTATTTAAATATCTAATTTTTTAGTTTTTTTTTTCACAAGTAGAATACACTAATATCATGTTAATTAATTTTTGTGTAATTAAATTGGTCTAAAATCTATCTATCTACTCTTATTAAACGAGCAAAAATTGTTTATTTGTTTGTATATTTCTGTGTATCTTAGTTCTATTTTGAAAACGGGTCTACCGATTTTGATGAAACCAACTCTATTAACAAGTTTTAAGGATGAGAAAACGATCTGGCTAGGTCTGGACCTCGACAAATTTCATCTTAATTGATCTTTTCTTAATTAAAGTAATTATTGACAGATGAAAATCTCAATAAAAAAGTTTGTTTACATTTTTTTCAATTATCTTTTATTTATTTATTGTTTTTTTTTATTTTAAAACCCACTAATAGGTTATAGCAAATATTAATATATATATATATATATATATATTAAAATTAGATAAAAAATTTTAATAATTTTTTACTAAAGTAGAAAAGTTACCGAGCAACGCTCGGTGGCTCCAGGTAATTGTAAATTAAAGGGGCTAGATGGCCCCACAGATACAACGTTCTTTAATAAATAAATAAATTTAATATAGTAGTGCTTGAATACAAAAAGTCCTCGACTTAGGCGATTAAAAAAAAAAATATATATATATATGTGAGCCTTATCCACATAAGCTCACGGGGGAAGTGAAACTTTAATTTTAAAACCCGCTAATAATTCATGACAAATAAAATTTATTAAAATTAGGAAATTTAAATGATTAATTTAAAATCACGGCTTGTCTCTTATTTCCTCTCTATTTAGTCATTTCCCCTTTATTGTAACTAAAAAATCAAACATTGCTAAAGAAGTTTCACTTCAAAAAATAATAATAAATTTTAATGGTTTAGTTTACATAAAGCGATGTGTGGTAGTGTGGTGGTGGGGGTAACTCAGTAATGTACAATAAATAATATTTTCTTGGGTGTATAGGTATAATATAATATATTATAAGTATAGATTTATTTTATTTTCACCTATCCTTTGAAACTAAAACATAATTTTTGTCAAAAATGCTAAATTTTGCGCTTTTCTCGACATGGGCGATGTTTCGACTTACGCGGAACCAATTAATCGAGGACATTACATTAAATATAATTTAGGGGGCCAGGCCGGAAGTCAGGCCTGTTACAGAATTTTTTATTCGATTCACGCTCTTGTCCCCCCCCCATTTTGCGAACATCCATGCTTAAATATAATATATAGGCCTAATGAATTGAATTATTTTATTTTTCTAATCAGAGAATTAATGATGAAAATATAGATTGTAAAATCTTTTTACTTTAATATTCTCTATATCAGTGTTCTCCAAAAGTGAGGGTACGCGTATCCCGAGGGGTACGCCATATTTCTCTTGAAAATAATTTTATGTCCTCTTATAATTTATCAATTGTATGTATATTTATTGTTTCATTTGAAATAAATAAATAAATAAATAAATATGTATCAGCCTCAACCACATAAGCTCACTGGGGAAGTGTAACTTATTTACTCTTTATATTACAATAACATCTACTGCTAAATAATTTATATTTCCTAATTTTAATAAATTTTATTTGTCATGAACTATATTAGTAGGTTTTAAAAAAATTATTTCTCATCTATTGAGTAATTTTCCCTTTATTGTAAAAAAAATCAAACAGATACGTTTACGTTACGTCGCTAAAGAAGTTTCACTTCAAAAAAATAACTTGATTTTCTGCATTTTTTCCGTTTATTTACTGAAAAAAAAATCATTTTTGACACACACACACACACATATACACGGTGTGTGTGTGTGAGGGGGGGGTACAATTTATGATTATTTTTGTCATAAGGGTAAGAGGTCAAAAAAGTTTGGAGATCATTGATTTTATATGACTGAACAAGGCAAAATAAAATTATGACAAAACATCTCATCAGTTTTGCTTTGGCTGCTATCGCTTTTTTTACTTTATCCAATGCAAATCATGGGTAAAGTATTGTAATCGCTCTCGCGGCAAGCGTGGCTTCAAAGGGTCCTCAGGTAAAAACTACGGAACCCATGGACTCAATTAAAGTCACAAATTGTAGTATTCAATTAGGTTGAATTTTAGCACGTGACGGTTTTGCCAAAAATTACATGGGGTCTCGTCGAGAGGCCAAAAAGTGCGATTTTTTCATTTAGTGCGTGCGGATGTATGTATGTGATGTATGTTATCGTTTTTTGGCCCACGATTTTTTCCACACCGTTGCACCGATTGAAATGAAATTGAAAACCTACCATTAGTTTAACAAAATGAAGCGCTGATTAGTTTTGGTACATATCGGCCCACAAACATTAGTACTTTATTTCAGTACTTTTTAGTTTTTTCTAAATATCTTGAAAATGACTTAACCAATTTTGATGAAATTTAATATCCTAATTAAGTACCTTGGGGACCACAAAAAAGGTTAAATAAAGTTTTTAGTAAAATTATATTTTAAAGTACTTTACTCTAGAGTAAGATGGTACTTTTTTTAATTTTTAAATTCTTTAAAATTTATTCATTTGAAAGTTTTAATATAGCTCATTTAGCCTTGCTTAAGTAAGAATGGATAGGCTTCTCTCTGTGAAATGCTAAAAATTTGGGAGGAATTTTTATGAGTAACCATAGCAACTGCGTTGTTTTCTTATCCGTTACCTTTGCTGAAGACAGAGAAATCGATTTTAAACCAAAAATAGCGATTGATTCTCATCTAGTACTTGAGGAATAATCATTCTATATTGGATTTTTGACGTTTCGGTTTTTATTAGTAACCATTGCTGAAGACATAGAGAAATCGACTTTAAACCAAAAATAGCGATTGATTCTCATCTAGTACTTGAGGAATAATCATTCTATATTGGATTTTTGACATTTCGGTTTTTATTGGTAACCATTGCTGAAGACATGGAGGAATCGACTTAAAATCAAAAATAGACGATCGATTCTCATCTAATACTTGAGGAATAACAATTCTACATTAGGTTTTTGACGTTTCGATTATTATTGGTAACCATTGCTGAAGACATGGAGGAATCGACTTAAAATCAAAAATAACGATCGATTCTCATCTAATACTAGAGAAATAACCTTATTGCATTCCATTTTTGATGTTTTGACCATTAATGGCAACCTCTATTGAAAACGTGGAAGAATCGACTTAAAATCAAAAAGACTAAATTCTTTTTTGGCAAACAACTCAAACTTGAGTTGTTTACCAAAAAAATTGTAGTCTTATTGATTTTTAAGTCGATTCTTCCGTTTTTCAATAAGGTTGCAGTAACTCGTCAAAAAATGGAAGTGCTAATAAGATTATTACCTAGTATTAGATGAGAATCGATCGTTATTTTTGATTTTAAAGTCTACATGTCTTCAGCAATGAAACCGATAGTTCAATAATGTAGTATTCTCAAGTATTATGAAGCGATAGCTAATGATTTTAGTCGATTCTTCAGCAATAGTATAATGCTCAAGTGCTAAAAATCAAATGGATGGTTGATTCATCGAAGAACTCTAAATGAAAATTATTTTTGAATTAATGTCAATATGAACTACAAATTGCAAGTGATATCTGATTAATAATAAAGGAACAAACATATTAATATTTCTAATGAATTTGGATAAAGTTTAGCAACGATCCCGTTGCAGTTTTGTTTACTTTTTGTCAATATGCGAATCTCATAGGTAAAGGACACATTGTAATCGGTCTCGCGGCAAGCGCGACTTCAAAGGGTCCTCAGGTAAAAACTACGGAACCCATGAACTCAATTAAAGTCACAAATTGTAGTATTCAATTAGGTTGAATTTTAGCACGTGATGGTTTTGCCAAAAATTACATAGATGTATGGATGTATGCTATCGTTTTTTGGTCCACGATTTTCGACACCGTTGCACACCAATTGAAATGAAATTTAAAACCTACCATTATTTTAACATAAATGAAGCGCTGATTAGTTTTTGGTACATATCCTCACAAACATTAGTACTTTATTTCAGTACTTTTTAGTTTTTTTCTAAATATTTTTGAAAATGACTAAACCAATTTTGATCAAATTTAATATTCTAATTAAGTACTTTGAGGAACACAAAAAAAGGTAATATAAAGTGTTTTGTAAAATTATATTTTAAAGTACTTTACCCTAGAATAAGATAAGTACATTGGATAAAGTTTAGCAACGATCCGTTGCAGTTTTTTTTTTATTTTCTTTCATATGAATTTTGCTCTAGAAACTTTTGATTTTTGAATTGTATGTTAGTGAAAATTACACAAACAGACAAAAAAAATTCTTGAAAATGATTTTTCTTTTCGTTCCGACATTTCTAAGCAGGATAAAAAATAAATAAATAAATGAGAGTAATTTCTATGTAGCTCCATCGCCATTTCAAATTCAATGAAAAAGTCCAAGCTGCTAGTTATAAAAGTACGGTTGTGCACTTCTTTAAAGAATGCTTTTCAAAAAATGGGATTTGCTTATATTTAATATATATATATCAGAGGTGGCCATTAACCTTAACTTTGCAGAACCGCAATTTTATAAAACTGTTTCAAACGGATCCATATTGTTTGGAGATTAATGGTTTTATTAAAAAAGACATATTTTTATTTTATAAAATATAAATGAAGTAACATATATTTTTACCTCTACTTATAACATTACAAATTACAAATTAATTTAATTTTTGTATTATTATTTTTTTAATTTAATTATTATACAGAGGTGGGGCATTAATTAAGATTTACTACACTTTTGAAGAGATATAAAAAAAATAAAAAAAATTTAGCTAGAAAAAAACTGTATATATTTTTAAAAAAGAGAAAATATTTTTTTTAAATGTATTTTAAACATTATCAGACAAAGGGGGGTGGGGGTCAAAATGAAAATTCTAGCCCTTTCGACCAAAATCAACAAAATTTTGTATACATATTCTGTGGACCCTCAGAGAGGTAGAAATGCAAAAACTAACCACCCAAAATGGGGGAGGATCAAAAATAGAAAATTCTAGCCCTTTCGACCAAAATAAACAAAATTTTGTATAAATATTCGCCAGAAAGCTAGAAATGCAAAAAACTAACCAAATTTGTGTACATAAATTGGTCAGAAAAGGGCTAAATTTTCATTTTGACCCTCCCCATTTTGGGTGGGTTGATTTCACTTCTATTCACAAATATGTATACAAAATTATGTTGATTTACAGGTCGAAAGGAGAATTTCATTATCTACTTTTGTCTGATAATGTTTTCAAATATATTAAACAAAAATATATTTTAAATTCTTTTCAAAAATATATTTGTTTTTTTCTAGTTAAATTTTTTCATTTTTTATACCTCTTCAAAATGTGGTAGATCTTTATGCCAAATCCGTACTTTTAAAATCAGTATTATTCAAGAGGGTTCAAGAGCCGAATGAGATTGACTGAAGAGCCGCATGCGGCTCGCGAGCCACATTAGTGGCCACCTTTTGATATATAGTTTTTCCAGAGACTACCATATATAAATGTTAAATTGAAAGTTTTTGCCGAGAGCAGCAGAATTTTCTATCTGTCGAAGGCAGTACAGAGTGTGTCTTCTGCTGGAATTGCAAATTTTTATTTATTTACTAACGTAGGCTTATTTATATCTCGTTATAAATAAATAAAATTTATAATTTTCAACGAAAGACACACTCTTTTTGTATTCTCCTTCAATATATAAATGTATTCGTAGAATACAACAGTGGTGGATTATATCGACTTAATCCACAAATTTTAATCAGTTCATTCGAGATGTTTAGTCACATGCTTTGAATTTTAAAATCTCTAACTAAATAATAGATAAATATTTTTTTAATAAAATGTTTGTTTTTTGTTTTTTAAGAAAAATCAATTGATTAATTTTTTTCTTGTTTTGTTTGCCAGTCAGACGGATGAGATGAAAGATTCTACCGGGTCAGAGAAATTAAGAAGTTAATTAAAATTTTCAAATGTTTACCACGACGTTTCGGCTTCTAATTTTCAAACTGTCTATAAATGAGAGAAATCATAGCAGATTATTTCGGACGTGCCGCAACGTGGCAAACGTGGGACAAATAATCCTGCAGTATATTTTATGACAATTGCTCACTCGGACAATTTTTTTTGGGGGCCCCCATGAAAGTGGGGGCCCTAAGCTATATAGCTTGTGTGGCTTATACGTTAATCCTGCACTGCAGATTCTTAAGTATATTGTTACGAGAAAAAATATCTTGTATATTAAAAAAAAATCTTAATTTAGTTATTGAAAAATTGTTTTTTTTTTTCAAATAAAATATAATTGTTTTCCATCCAGTTTTAATAAATAATCCTACAAGTGTCTCAAATTTGAAATATAGGAATGTGAGAGAATAAACCGAGGCACCTAGCCTAATTTTTTTTTTTTTTATTTACTTAGAGAAAGTGATGTAGGTTTTAGGTGAAACATGATATTAATTAATAAAGTAAAGGGTGTGTAGTTTCAGAGTGAAACTACACACCCTTTAGTTTATTAACTATTTTTTTTCACTTTACCATACAGGATATGGTCAAGTATTGTATGAAAAAAGTGTTGTTTTTTTTGCTTCTTTTTTCGAAATATCTAAAAAACGGCTAAAACTATTTTGATTAAAAAAAATTGGACGAAACCATGGAATTTCGGTCTACAAAAAAGGTCTAATAAGTGAACAACGAAAAATTATATTTTTCGAGATAATAATTGTTTTGTCAAAATGTCTGTTAGTTAGTTATTCTGTTAATTAGTCTGTTAGTTTGTGAGTTACCAAATTTTTGTGGACGAGGTGGCTCAAAAACTAGTGTGAAAATCAAAACCAAATTTCACACATAGTTTTGGTGCATCGAGATTAAGAGCTGATTAGATTTTGGTGCATATTGACCCAAAATTAAGGGGGGAGGGGGTTAAAATTTAAAATTATAATATTTTCAAACTAAAATAACAAGAAATATGAAATATACTATAAAATGAACCTCTAATAACGAAAATATTTTTTTTAATGCGCCAAAATTAAGGGGGGGGGTTAAAAAATAGAAATCTAGGCCATTTGAGCAAACTCAACCAAATTTTGTATACATAATCAGTGTGCCCCCAGAACACTAAAAATGCAAAAACATACCGCCCAAAATGGGGGTCGGGGGTCAAAAATGAAAAAGTCAACAAAATTTTGTATACATACCCAGGTAGCACAAGAATAATCTATAAGTATTCTGATAATATCTTCTCCGGACGTAGGAATATCCTGTGAATAATCTTCCAATCTTCGTAGATATTCTGGGAATTTTCTTAGAACTAAAATATTCGTGTAGTACATTAAATTCCCTTTCCCGGAATATTCTTAGTTGGGCATAGAATATTCTCAGAAGATTAACACTCCTGGAGATAATTGGAATATATATGTCCTATAAATAACTTCTTAGAATATTCTGGCGATATTGTGTGTTACCTGGGTAAACAGTGGTCTACCAGAAAATTAAAAATGCAAAGACTAACCGGCCAAAATGGGGCGGGAGGGGGGTTATAGGGTCAAAAAAATAAAATCTAGGCCCTTGTACCAAACTCAACCAGAAGTGTATGGTAAAGTCAAGTGGATGGCCACATCAGAACGTGTCAATTTATTTTTTCGCTTGTTATATTAGCTTTTTCCGTTTTTCTTGTTTTGCATTTTGTATTATATTAATTAAATTGGCCTAAAATTGTACATTAAAGGGGCTAGTTGGAAATACAGATACAATATTTTCAATAAATAAATAAACCTAAAATTGAAAATACAATATTCAATCAATAATCACGAAAATAACTAGAGATATCGATTTTTTGACTTCTAAATAAAGTCAGAGAGAGGTCAAAGGAGTCATTGCTCTCCTCTAGATTCTAGATTTGATATTATTTATCGAGACATGTTTCATTATTATTCCCTCCGTTCTAAAGTCTTTATTTTTAAGTCACAAACTTTAGATCACTACGAGACAAGCAAACATTTGTTATTTCGTGGATTTTGAAACATTGGATCAGTGGCTTCCACGTGGAATTACTTAAAACCGAGGGGTGAACCGCGACCTAATATCGTGTACACCTACTTCCACTTCCACTTTCATTTCCAAGTAGAAGGGCCATTATCTAATATATTCCAAAATAATTCCAAAAACGGTTTACACTCTAATTCCAATCGCGGTTCACCTCTCGCCTAAAACGATCTTTTTGTCATGTAATTTTATCCATTGTCATAATTAGGCAAATGCAACAGGTGCACCCGCATATAGCACAGTGTTTAGAGGTAAATAAAAAGCATACGGGATAAAACAAAACGGTTAGTAAAAATAGAAAAAAAAACCCATTTATTAAAGGAGACAATAAAAGAGTATGTTTTCTGCTGATCAACAAAAATTTCTCCCAATAAACCTAACAATGGATTCCTGTAGAGTTTTATAGGCTGATTAAAATGCAATATCCAGATTCTTTAAAACACGTCAGAATTTTGAGATATTATCGCTCAAAATGACGAAAAATTCCTTTTTGACCTATTTTTGAGTCCCATTAAATATTAAACAGCAATATTTGAAATCAAAATATTTTGTTGACGTAATAGAAAACAGCTTCCTCTTTGATATTCAAATCACCACTTGTTTTTAGCTCAATTAGAACTAAAAGACTAAAACTATGTGATTATAAAGGATAAAAAACATAGATAAAAACATAAGGTCTTAGTTTTTTAGTTATAACTCGAGTTCTAAACCCAAACAACATCTAGTATACAATAAACGAAAGTATATATAATTTTTCCTCGTTTACTAAGATTAGATATATTGATAGATATCATCAGATAAATTTTAACAGAAACAGGAAACACCCAAAAAGAAAAAAACTTGATATCGTCGGTGTTATACAGGATGTTCCACAGAACTCGTTCATTAAAATTTTTCATAGAAGGAGTTGAGAGAAAATTTTGAACTTTGACATCTTTATGTTTTGGAATATGCTCTTTTTAAATAAATTATTAACAACTTTCTGCTTTGCCGCAATAGCTATCAACTTTCTTATTTTCTATGGAACCCCGCAAATATTTTTGCATCATTAGATTAAGTGTAAAAACTAAGATGATTTTGTTAAATGCACTTGATGTCTAAAATTTGTAATTTCTGAGTTATTTTCGATAGTTTGTAAAATCTACCAATTTAGCGTTCATCTTTAAAAATTAATAATAAATAAACTATTGTTTGTAGAATTAATTTGATCAATCAAAATTCTTAATTAGACATTAGATAATCGTACTTAATCATAAAAATTCAAATTTTTTATCCAGGATAGCCATAATAATCGTTTATTTCAGAAAATCAAAAAGTTGTTAATACTCAATTTTTTCAAATGGAAAAAGGCATAAATGTAGTATTTTTGAATTCTACATAAAAATCCAATAGGAGTTTATTAAATATTCTCTATACCTAAAATGAATAGTTTTTTAAATAAAAATATTTAAAATTTCACTCGTCTAGATCTTATTTATTATGTATAAATAATTAAGATCTGGACGAGTGAAATATTAAATATTTTTTATTTAAAAAACTATTCATTTTAGGTATAGGGAATATTTAATAAACTCCTATTGGATTTTTATGTAGAATTCAAAAATACTAAAATTTATGCCATGTTCCATTTGAAAAAATTGAGTATTAACAACTTTTTGATTTTCAAAAATAAACGATTATTATGGTCATCCTGGATATGAAATTTGAATTTTTATGATTAAGTAAAATTCTTTAATGTCTAATTAAGAGTTCTGATAGATGAAATTAATTCTACAAACAATAGTTTAATTATTATTAATTTTTAAAGATGAACGCTAAATTGGTAGATTTTACAAACTATCTAAAATAACTCAGAAATTATAAATTTTAGTCATCAAGTGCATTCTACAAAATCATCTTAGTTTTTTACACTTAATCTAATGATGCAAAAATATATGGGAGGTTCCATAGAATATAAGAAAGTTGATAGCGATTGCGGCAAAGCAGAAAATTGTTAATAATTTATTTAAAAAGAGCATAGTCCAAAACATAAAGATGCTAAAGTTCAAAATTTTCTCTCAACTCCTTCCATGAAAACATTTAATGAACGAGCTCTATGGAACACCCTGTATAAAGGAATTATGTAAGAAAAAATTGTTTATGTTAAGTGAAGATGGGTTTGACTAGGCCCGAAACATGTATTAATAAGAATAAATTAACAATTTTTTTCCTTTTTAAATGATATAAGATTGATAAGAAGAATGAGAAAGTTATGATTATATTAATAATACAAAGAGATGGCTTGCTTGATAACTGGGTCAAACTTATTGAGAGAAGGAAGATCAAGAACCAGCCTGGATGCGGGAGGCCGGAACAGGCTGTAGCCTAGACGCCTAGACCTTGAAAGGGTATCATGATGGCATGATTATGACGATAAAACAAACTGTATTCAGATTTAGATTAAGCTCTATTACACATTTCTCTTAAATTGCTTTTTTTTGTACTTATGTTCCTATGTACATATATATGAATCATATATAAACGGATAAACGTATTCATTATTTGGTATCTACTCTTATTAAACGAGCAAAAATTGTATATATATATTTATATATTTATTTATTTATTTATTTTTATTAAAATATGACCTTGTTACAGAGAACATTAGGTCATTAGGCCAAACAAAATACATAAAATTACATAAATATATATACATTACATTATGAAGAAAGTATTACAATGTTTTTTAAAGTCTCAATAAATCAAAGGATATGTAACAAACTAGATGGTCAGAACATTAGTCATACATAATATAAAAATTTTATGAGATAGCTTTTTTAACAAATTATAATACATGTATTTATAGTAATTACTAATAAAAAATAGATTTTTATATATATTTGTTTGTATATTTGTATCTTAGTTCTATTTTCGAAAAGGTTCTACCGATTTTGATGAAACCAACTCTATTAACAAGTTTTTGAGTCTGCTAACCAGGGGAGCCGGGTTCGAATCCGACTCGAGGAATCCAGCTAAAATCTGACCCCGGGAGTAGAGACAAATTTAGAAAAAATATAATTAGTATCGTAAATTGGCTTATGGCTAGAAAAGCCGAAAAGCTAAAAAAATTAAAATAAAATAAAAAACAAGTTTTGAGGATGAGAAAACGATCTGGCTAGGTCTGGACCTCGACAAATTTCATCTTAATTGATCTTTTCTTAATTAAAGTAATTATTTATAGATGAAAATCTCAATAAAAAAGTTTGTTTACATTTTTTTCAATTATCTTTTATTTATTAATTGGTTTTTCAATTTTAAAACCCACTAATACTTTATACCAAATATTGTTATATATTAGAATTTGCCAATTTAATTGATTAAAATTCCTCTTATTAAAAAACACTGACTAAAAATATTATCGCAAGCTAGAAGATCAAGTACAGTCGATGGTGGGGAAGTAATCTCCAAAATCGAAGCCTCAAATACAATGTAGGTATACATTATTTCATGTAAAAAATTGCTTCAATAAAATTATTATTTATTATTTATTTAATTGATTAAAAAACTCGACAAATTGTTGTTTAATTAAAAAAAATAATTATAGGGAATTTATTTATATACCTATAATACACATAATCTGTGGACCACTAGAAAGCTAGAAATGAAAAAACTGGGTGCGGGTGGGGAGTGCGGAGGTGGGGGATCCTGGAGGTGGGGTGAGATGCGGGGTTTCGGGGGCGGGGTTGGGGTGGCTGGTTACCGTGCATCGCTCGGTGGCTCCAGGTACTTAATATAGGAAGAGGCGTAGCCACGGGGGAGGGGGAGGGGGTCAGAACCCCCCTCAAGAGCAGGGCTCATGGGATGAGTAACGGCAACGACAAACCGTTTCTTATGCCAAACTAACCGTAATTAAATATAATTCATATAGCCCAGTATATAAGAGGATCCAAAAAGTTGTTCAGCTAACATTAATTTAGGGAAAATATTTTTTTTTCTAGGATCGATTGGTATGGTGTGGGTGTGCCAAATTTAAGATTGCGACCTCGAAAGTGTGGGGGACAACTTTTGGTGGCCGAAACACCTCGAAATTTTCCGACTTTTCCAGTTTTACGCTTATAATTCGAAAACTGTCTATATTTTGTAAATAACCGTCCTATAGTAAATTAAAGAGGACAAAATTTCGCGTCGATTAAAAAAATCAAAAGTAGTTTGATTTTTTATGGGGAACCAAAAATAGCCCCCTCCCGGATCACTTTTGAATTATCCCCAAAACTCGCACTTTTTTCGATTTTTTCCCATTTTGAACATGAAGAAGCACGTTTTCAACAAAGACCACTCTATACATTTTTAAACTAGATTAAATTTGCTACAATTAAAACAAAGTTTCATATCTATTGGATAACTCTATTGTAACCCGTGCCGCAATGAGGTTGAATTTTTGAAAAACTGAAATTTTTTGAAAATAATCGCAGTTTTTACTTCATAAAATTAAAACAACTCAGCCTGTCTCATTCTCTAGAGATTTTGTTGACTTGAACGTTCACTTGGAGCACTTTTTTGATAAAACTCTTAGATTTATAGATATCCGAGGCATTTTCCATGACACTTTTGAGGATTCGGATCATATCCTGTTCTGAAAATGGATATCTATAAATCTAAGAGTTTTATCAAAAAAGTGGTCCAAGTACACATTCAAGACAATAAAATTTTATAGAGAATGAGATAGAAAACAGGTTTCTAGGATGAGTGGTTTTCATTTTATGAAGGAAAATCTGCGATTTTTTGCAAAAAATTTCAGTTTTTCAAAAATTCAACCTCATTGCGGCACGGGTTACAATAGAGTTATCCAATAGATATGAAACTTTGTTTTAATTGTTAGCAAATTTAATCTAGTTTAAAAATGTATAGAGTGGTCTTTGTTGAAAACGTGCTTCTTCATGTTCAAAATGGGAAAAAATCGAAAAAAGTGCGAGTTTTGGGGATATTCAAAATTGATCCGGGGGGGGGGGCTATTTTTGGTTCCCATAAAAAATCAAACTACTTTTGATTTTTTTTAATCGACGCGAAATTTTGTCCTCTTTAATTTACTATAGGACGGTTATTTACAAAATATAGACAGTTTTCGAATTATAAGCGTAAAACTGGAAAAGTCGGAAAATTTCGAGGTGTTTCGGACACCAAAAGTTATTCCCCGCACTTTCGAGGTCGCAAACTTAGATTTGGCATACCCACACCATACCAAACGATCGTAGAAAAAAAAAATATTTTCCCGCAATTAATGTAAGCTGAACCACTTTTTGGATCCTATATATACTGGGCTATATGAAATATATTTAATTATGGTTAGTTTGGCATAAGAAACGGTTTGTCGTTGCCGTTACTCATCCCATGAGCCCTGCTCTTGAGGGTGTTCTGACCCCCGCCTACCCCGTGGCTACGCATCTTGCTATATTAAGTACCTGGAGCCACCGAGCGATGCACAGTAACCAACCACTCAACCCCGCCCCCGAAACCCCGCACCTCACCCCACCTCCAGGATCCCCACCTCCTGCACTCCCCAGTTGCCATTATCCAATTAAAATACAACTTTGTCTAAATTGTAAAAAATGTATTCTAGTTTAAAAATGTATAGAGTGGTCTTTGTGGAAAACGTGCTCCTTCATGATTAAATTAAGAAAAATCGAAAAAAGTGCGAGTTTTTGGGATATTCAAAAGTGATCCCAGGGGACTGTTTCCCATTAAAAATCGAACAACTTTTGCATTTTTTTTAATCGACCCGAAATTTAGTCCGTTTCAATTTACTATAGGGCGGTTATTTTTAAAATATAGACCGTTTTCGAGTTATAAGCGAAAAACTGGAAAATGTCCAAAAATTTCGAGGTTTTTCGGCCACCAAAAGTGGTCCCCCCACACTTTCGAGGTAACAAACTTAGATATGGGCTACCCACACCATACCAAACGATCTCAGAAATAAAAATATTTTCCCGTAATTAATGTATAAGGTGAAACCCCTTATATACTGGGCTAATATGTTTAATCAAGAATTATTTTATTAAAAATTTTAAAATTTGTATCCGGCACCTAGGACCAAAAAGGAGTGAATTTTCTCTCCGGCCAAAAAAATTTTCATTGACTTTTTAGAAACAAAAAATCTGACTGTCTAAATGTAGTTAATTAATTATGTCGTTTATAAGTGTCAATTCCGTCCCTGCTATAACAAGGCATGTAAAAATCTACTCTTATTAAACGAGCAAAAATTGTTTATATATATATATATATACCTATTTGTATCATTGTTCGATTTTGAAAACGGCTTTACCGATTTTGATGAAACAAATTCTATTAACAAGTTTTGAGGATGAGAAAGCGATCTGGCTAGGTCTGGACCTCGACAAATTTAATCTTAATTGATCTTTTCTTAATTAAAGTAATTATTGACAGATGAAAATGTCAATAAAAAAGTTTGTTTACATTTTTTTCAATTATGTTTTATTTTTAATTGGTTTTTTAATTTTAAACCCACTAATAGATTATAGCAAATATTAATATATTATATTAAAATTAGGAATTTTTTGTTTGTTTTTAATTAACAGGTGTCTAAATCATAACAAAACAGGTGTGTTTACAAATAAAGTGGTTCAAGTGGCTTTTTTTATATAACTTGGAAACAAATCTTATTTAATTTTATGTTTTTATTTCAGATCCTATACGATTATTTTTTTTATTATTATTTTCCTATTTATTTTTTATAATGTTTATCAATATAAACGAATGTGGGCAAATTGGTGTACGAGTAAACAAATATACACATAATATGTATGGTATATAGACCATTAGAAAGCTAGAAATGCAAAAACTGGGTGGGTGTGGGGATGGATATGGGGGGTCCGGGGGTGGGAGGCGCGGTTGGGGTAGGGTGGGGCGGAGTGGGGGGTGCATTGGTGGGGGCGAGGTGTGTGGTTTCGGGAGGGGGGCCAGGGGTTACCGTGCATCGCTCGGTGGCTCCAGGTACTATTTATTTATAACAACTTTATAGTGTTGTTTTACTTTTAGTGAATTGTAACCAAAATTGTAACCTTCTATAGTTTTAAGCCACTCTCTGCCTATATTAACAAGTCATAAAAAAATCGAAAAAATGTTTTAGTTAATGACCATTATTAGAAATTGGTCTATGGATAGCTAAGCCACAAAACTATATTATTATTGTTGGAGTGCGATAAAGTTATATTTTTAAATTTTTAGGTAAAAAAAATGCAAAATAAGTTGGATTTACTCAAAAATATTTAAAAGTGAGAAGTCTGACTGTTATGTATAGCTAAGTGCATTAAAATTGATGTTGTCGCTACACGCATTACAGTTTTCTAAATGAATATCATCAGTGTGATTTGAAGTGTTTCATACACAAAGTTGGTGAAAAAATACTAGTCAAATATTCAGCGCCTGTCAACGCAACCCGCAATGCAGGGCGTGCTATTTGAATGCATACCCTTCAATTTACAGGCGCTCTCGCTGAATTATTCTCTTTTAGTGCAATCAAATTACGATTTTAACAGGAACTAATTCCACGGTAAAGATTTTATTTACTGGAATACCTTTATTGGTACTCCAATATTATTACCCTAAGTATAGCACCCCAAATCTGCGATTATGGAAATTTTTCTACACGCCTCAAAATGAAGAAATTTCGGAGATTTTCAGTTTTCTTAAATAACTAAAACGGCTTATCAAAATCAAAAGTGTTGGATAGGCGTTGCTAGGCAACGGTGCTGATTGTTCAGTTCATGTTTATTGTTTTTGTTTTCATTCTAATGTTATATTTTATTTAATAAAGATTATTCGTTACCCATTTGAGTTGTTAATATTTTACTATTATGATGGACACAACAAACTGGCGACGGGATGGGATTCACAGTGGGAGAAAAGGAACAAGAATCACCCTAAACGATTTTAATCGAGCTATCATGGAAGATAAAGTTTGAAAAATTTTATTCTTAGAACAGAGCTAGATTTTAAGTCCTTTCAAGCAAAATGTAACACGTGATGAAATAGCACCAACTGATCGAGTAAAGAGGAATTTCCAAGGAAGGAGATGAGGTGATAGTTAAAGATTTTAGGAGGGTAAGAAGGTGAATTGGACTAAAGAATTTTAGAAAGAAAATAGGAAACAGAATATGGATTAATAAAGTTTAGGGAAAGCGGTGTTGGTTTATAGTGAAACATATTAAACACAGGAATTATTTAACGGGTTATAGTGGTGTTTCACAAAGAGGAAATAAAATTAAAAAATTAAAAAATTTTTTAAATTATTTTGGAGATTTTTATTTATCTCTATACATATTTCGGGCTATGAACCCTTCATCAGGAGGTTTAACAGAAAACTGAATATAAAATTTTTACATAGTATCGATGTTAGAAAGAATTGAGTGGTTAGATTTAAAGGTATGTGGAAGGGAGAGAATGGGTATTGAACAAATTGTCTGGTCCGAGTCAGGTACATTTCAAATAGGATGGCTTTGTTCGAAATTTATTTGTATAGAATTCTGGGAATACCTATTAAAAGGAATTTGTTTAAGGGTTTTAGACTATATAAATTTAGACAAAAAGAAGAGGATATACAAAGTTAATTCGAAGATGAGAAAAGAGGAACAAATGTTTAGTAAAGAATGAATGAATTTCGGTTAAATTTGGTTTATTAATAGATCAATTATTGTTGATTTAGTGATTTCTAATTGGTTATTGAGAATGGGACATTGCGGGCGATTGCTTTCTTGATTTCCAATAATAAAAAAATAACCAATTAGAAATCACTTCGTCAACAATAATTGATCTATTAAGTTTATTAACCAAATTTAACCGAAATTCGTTCATTCTTTGAACATAAACATTTGTTCCTCTTTTTGCTCATCTTCCATTAACTTGTCTATCCTCTTCTTTTGTCTAAATTTATAGTCTAAAACCCTTGCACAAATTCCTTTGTAGGAGTATACAAAAAATAAATTTCGAACTATTTGAACCGAACAATTCGGGTTCCATTCTCTCCCTTCCCTCTAACCGCTCAATTTCTAACATCGATACTATGTAAAAAAATTTTTATATTCAGTTTTCTGTTAAACTCACGATGAAATTTCATAGCCCGAAATATGTATAGAGAATAAATAAAAAATCTCCAAAATGTTTAAAAAGATTTTTTAATTTTTTTAATTTCATTTCCTCTTTGTGAAACACCACTATAACCTGTTAAATAATTCCTAGTATGGATTGTAAAAATTAATGGAGAAAATTGGCAGCAGACATGAAGATCAAACAAAACGGGCCTTTCCAGAAAGATCACGACGAAGGATTATTAATCATTCCCCCAATGAGTCACACCAAAAAAGCGGCTAATAATGGCAACAGTACTGAAACACCCACTATTCACGACACCCAGATTCCAAATACAGCGTCTCCACCGTTGGAAACTTCGCCAGCGTTTCTGATCCGTCCCAAAATTCAACGGTCTCAGACACAAGACCTAAAAGAACATGCAAAGCTCCTCAACGTCTTATAGAAGAAGTTTAGAGGGAAGGTGTTGGATAGGCGTTGCTGAGGCAGCGGTGCTGATTGTTCAGTTCATGTTTATTGTTTTTGTTTTCATTCTAATGTTATATTTTGTCCATTTGAGTTGTTAATATTTTACTATTATGATGGACACAACAAAAAAGGATATCTATTAGATAAATAAAAGCTCTTTTAAATTCCGTGTAAAATGATAACAATTTCATTTATTTAGGTTATATTGAACAACCGGTACTAGCGTCTGTCAAAAAACAGCCCCCGGGATAACTTTTGAATATCCCTAAAACTCGTACTTTTTTTATTTTTTCTCCATTTTGGCCATGAAGGAGCACGTTTTCGACAAAAACCACTCTATACATTTTTCAACTAGATTAAATTTGCTACAATTTAAACAAAGTTTCGTCTTAATTGTATAATGCTAACCCGTGCCGCAATGAGGTTGTTTGCACTTTTTTTGCCCAAAATCCTAGTTTTTCCTTCATAAAATGAAAACCACTCATCCTAAAAACTTGATTTTTATCTCATTCTCTAGTAAATTTTGTTGACTTGAACGTTTACTTGGATCACTTTTTTGATAAAACTTTTATATTTATAAATATCCAGCATTTTCCATCTCCCGGTGTGCCGTAGTCATGTTTTCTCACGACGACCTTGTGACATTAGCACATGAACCTGATAGGCTCAAGAGAGACTTCATGGAATCGTATTATATTATGAAAAATGATCTCTATGTGAACTTTAAAATGTGAACTTTGTAATAGTTCCTAAAGGTTTTATTATATTCTTATTATAACTTATTGTGTATTTTATTTAATATTTTATTTATTTTATAAACTTGTTTCCTGTGTACTTTAATTGCTTATCTCGTATTAGTTCTTTAAGTTTTATTAAGGTATATTCCTATCATATTTTATGGTATTCGTATAAAGTCATACCGTTTTAGTTATATTTTGTGTAAATGAAATTGTTTAAAAATTATTCGCATTTTTTTAAACCCATATAAAATAGAAAGAGTGAGTATGTTTAAAAGTAAATTTCATATTGTGAACAGGGGTATGATTAGGGGGGAGGGGGGAAGGCGTGAGGGCCGCAAGAAAATTTCTCGGTGGGCTGAAAATGCTCGATCTGCCTCTGTTCGGCCCCCTTAATACTCTCCCTATAATCTTTGAAGGTCCTGTGTCTATTCTGGGCTTATGCCCCTAAGTGTTTCTAAATGGCAAAATCATGACAGAGCATGTTTGTAAAACGCAGGATATTTATATCCTTGTCCAATTATGTTTTATAGAACTCTTCTAAAGCAACTTGAAGGAATTTCTTCTTTAACTGAGTATCACAACACATTTCACACAGTGTTCTATTTGTAATCTTCATAGTAATAAATTCACTTCTACCGCGAATGCCGTTGCAAATGTTCAGAAAAGCACATTTTTTTATAATGATACTGATATAAGAAGAAGTTGCACCGAAAAGGTTCAATCTCTGTAGGCCAAGTTAAACCCTTGTATCTTGGAAATAAGAAGAGATTGGTTCGGAGTTGAAGGTATTCGTGGATTAAAATTTAATATTTCTATGTATAATAATGGATGAAGTAAAATTATTATGTTCTATTGTTTTAAAACTGTTTATCTAGTGAAAGAAAAGAGAAAAATTATCTATATAAATGTGCCGAATTTGTCCATTATTTGAATTTCTGGTGGTAACAGAAAGAAAAGATAAATAATGTATTTAGACGAATGTATAATGTAATCGTTTGAAACCCTGAAGAAGTCTTGCCGACTTGTTGGTGGAAAATAAAATAATAAGAAACAAACTATACCTATAAGCGAGCGTACCAACTAAACGTACTAAGGGCCGGTTGCATGACGCAAAGTAAATGCTTTTTACCACTAACCAAGGGTAGATGGTAAATGATGACCAATCAGATGACAGGAACTTTCAGTGCCTGTCATCTGATTGGCCATCCCAGTGCCTCCACTTACCATCTACCGTTTTGTTAGTGGTAAAAAGCATTTACTTTGCGACATACAACCGGCCCTAAGTAAGATCCGTCGAGTGCGATTCATAAAAGGCAGGGCCATGGCAAGGCACGGCGCGAAGGAGCGACCGCTCCAGGCGCCGGTTGAAAAAAGGCGCTAAAACCACTAACTTTTACTGAGTTATAAAAATTAAGGCGCCAAAAATTTGTTCGAGCCATGCGCGGATCCAGGGGGCGAGGGGGAGGGGGTTATTTATGCTAGTTTAAATAAATTTAATTTTTTTTTTTTTTCTACCCCTTGGCCTCAGGAACTTGATGCCCATTTAGCCAGTCGTCACAGATTCACGTAAATTTAATTTTAAAGGGTTTAAAATAAAGTAATACATTGTTTTCACTCTAAAAATGTTTAAAAATATTTGAACAATCAGAGAATGTATTAAAATAACATAACATAAAATATATTTTTTCTGAAAATTATTTGAAAACTAAATTTTTTAAAGTGTTTCACTTTTTTGTGCAGCACAGTGTATATTTTTGTAAATATTAAAAAGGTTAATAAAATATAAAAATTAAACCTAAATTTCACATGTTGGGATTTTGGGTTTAGGCATTTATGCGAGCCACCCAGATGAGGTCAAAGAGCTGGCTAGCATGGGACAGAGCAAAGTGGAGACTGGTGGTTGCGTCAAAACAATCTTAGGACTGTGTACTCAATGATGAGAAATAAAATAACAAATATATTTTATTATTTAATTATATAACCTTTAGATTTTTTTTATTCACATTTATATAAATATTTGTTTGAATTTTTTTATACACCCCCATGTTACAATAATTACAGCACACAGGATAAAAAAACAAAGAAAAGGCTCTTTGTTTGTTTTTATGTACATATTATTCATTACAAATCAAACATACAAAATATATTCATAATAATATATAAAAGTAAAATCCATATTATACGGAAATACCTTTTACTATATTATTTATATATATTAGATAATTTAATTTCTTGTATCTATATATATTTATTAAATATAAATACCAAGAGACCAGATCACTCTGGCTAGTCACAGAATAAAAAAGAGCTATATATACATAATATATAGCGTATATTGTATATAAATTATCACAGCAATTGTTATATAATATATAAAAAAAAGTCTTTCACCGAAATCCACATTTCGATGAATTTTGGCTCGATAGCTTTTGAACTATATTTACAATGATGATGATTCCTTTTGACAATCTCATTCTCGTCTTGAGTCGAAGCGGTCACAAAAATGTCTCTCTCGATTCGATCGAATTTAGTAGTCTTTAGATCTACTAAAATTAAAAAAAAAAAAATTACAAATTCACAAGGAAGAAATTTGGACTTAAAAAAAAAAAAATTCGATCGTCATATTACGATCGATCGATTGGCATCTTGGTGAAATTTTCGGACAGATTCCCATGAACAACAAGGCAATCTTTTTTTCATTTCAGAAGATTTTCAGGAAAAACAATGGACAATTAGAGAATCATTTGATCAGATCTATATAATGAAATTATAAAAAATTAAATCTCAAATGGATGAAATTGAAATCGTATCAATTGGAGTAAAGGCTAGTTTACACGGGCTTAGTACTATTAGTATTAGTACTAACCACTCGCACTAATTCTGTGTAGTGTAAACACACAATATAAGTGGTTAGCATTAGTAGAGTGGCAATAGAAATAGTTTCTATTTACTAATGGCAAGTAGCAAGTAGTTTTTCAATTTTAATAATATACAATTTAGGAATTCAAATATTTAATGAATTTGATAATGATGTAATATGATCATTTTTAGTTAGATTTTCTATTTGTTATTTATAAAAGGAATCAAATTTAATCAAACATTCAATAATAATTGAAAATTCATTATTTACTTGAGCTCAAATTGACAATAATCGGTGAGTTTCCGTTGCAACTCTAGGAAATTGCCTAGTGAAGAGGGCATTATAATACAATATAACTACGACGTTTCGTAACTTGTAAGGAGTTCGGTGTTGGTTCTAGGTGAAACATTTTAATATAATAATAAAACTTGAGTAAGATACGAGGTAGGTTTCACAAAAACCTACCTCGTATCTTACTCAAGTTTTATTATTATACGACGTTTCGATCTGCTATCTTTCTCAAGTATGAGCAGATGAACATCCACTCCGAAAATAATATATTGTTTTAATCGTGAGTGTGTGTGTCTTCTACTGAATCAAAGTTGTTATGGGTAATTTTTATTAAATGGCAGTAGGGATATATCACCCCCTTGGGAATTGAACCTAAGTGCCAAAAATCAATAAGAGCAAATGGTTGTCCTTCGAGATACAACCAATCTGGATCACATGTAATTCAATTGCGGATTTAATCCTTTGGTTGTTTAACGAACGCTGAAACCTCCTAAGATTGCACATTTTTAATAAGATAAACAAATCAGACGTTTCGACACTTATTTCTGGTGTCATTTTCAAGTTTATTAATTAAGATTTTGTTCAGGTTTTTAGTCGATTAATAGACTTTACCGCAGCACTTGAAAAAGACTCCAAAAATATGTGTCAAAACGTGGGAAATTCTAATTTTTTCATTAACATATTTTAACGGAAAATTTTCTTTCGATAAACATTAGTTTCAGTAGAAGGACACGCTCGTAATTTTCTTAAGAAATCTAAATGTATTAATTACATTCAACAAAATTAACTTGTATCTAAATATAAAGTGTGTTTAATGAAACGTTTCACGAAAAATTTACCCTTTATCAAGTGAAAAAAAAAATTGTACAGAAATGTTGTGCTAATCTATAGTCTATTTTCTTTTTATTATTTGTAAAGGGAATCAAATTTAATCAAACATTCAATAATAATTTAAAAGTCATTTTTCACTTGAACTTTGCACAGGCAACTCAAATTGACGATACTTGGCGAGTTTCCGTTGCAACTCTAGGGAATTTTGCCTAGTGAATAGGGCGTTATAGATTTGGGAAATAAATTTTTTTGAATTGTAAATTTGTGACAACTGAGTAATAAATTCATTCAAAAGAATTGTGTGTAGATTTAATGAAATGTCCGAAAAGTGACAACAGAAAAAACATTAAAAATTCCTTATCCACACGCGATTTTCATTTTTCAATTCCTCTTCAAGCTCTTCTATTAACGATGTTCAAATAATGATTAAAAATGCGATGTTTGACAACTCGAATTGCCATCTTGCAACTTTCACTATACACTAATTAAATAAAGTAAAGAAAATTTTTCAAAAATTTTCTTTACTTTATTTAAAACATGTTTAAAACACTATTCTCCCTTAAAAAATACACTAATTACATTGGTTAGTGGTAGAGACCTGTGAACCACTACTAACCAGTTAGTCTGCTAAGTGCTTAGTAAATGGAATAGTACTAAGTCCGTGTAAACTAGGCTTATTAATAAGCCATATCCGATTACAAATTTCAAAAAAAGCCAATTACATTTCAAGGAATTCCTTGAAATTTTTTATTAAATATATATATATATATATATATGGCCAAGAAAATTTTCAAATTAAATAATAAATTAATATAACAAATAAAAAAATTAAAATTATTCTCGTTAATATGATAAATAATAGTTTTGTCCTTACAATTCTATGGTAATTGCACAAAATTTTTAATTTTTTATGATTTAACATTCAATTTAAAAATACTTCATACCCATAAAAGAGCACATACGGAAGTGGTTTTTATATATAGGTAGAATATATATTATATACATGTAAATATATAACGTAGATATATACATTATTGAAACCCTTTACTGAGATTTGTTGGCAATTTCAACTAATAAATGACGTAGGTGTTCAGTTTACTCAGTCTCCCCTGGGCAGACTTGGTAGCGTAGAGTGTGGACCGAGGGATGAACCGCGACCTAAAATCGTGTACACCTACTTCCACTTCCACTTTCATTTCCAAGTAGAAGACAATAGATTATCTAATGAATTCCAAAGTCGGTGTACACCTAATTCCAATCGCGGTTCACTCCTCGGTGTGGACACACTCCGTCTTTTTAGGCAAACAAGAGCAAGTATGAGTAAAAAGACTTAGCCTGTAGTAGGCCCTTACGTGAATAGACAAAATTTCAAGGGCCAAAACGCCAATATTCATAAGAAAATCAATTAATTATATTGTACATAAAACTGAAAAAAATTCTTTCAATTTACAATTTATATGTAACCTAATCTATAACACTGAAGGGTTAACAAATCACCAAATTTTATTCTTTTTGACTTTACAATGGTTTGGTGAAGTTTTGTAATAGTACTACAAGATAAAAGTGTTTTTTTGCTTCATGTTTTTAAAATATCTCACGTTCTGATGTGGCCATCCACTTAACTTTACCATACACTTCTAGTTGAGTTTGGTACAAGGGCATATATTTTAATTTTTTAACTCTAAACTCTCCCCTCCCCATTAGTTTTTATGTATACAAAATTTGGTTGAGTTTGCCCAAATGGCTCAGATTTTTATTTTTTGACCACCCCCTAATTTTGGCGCCAAAAAAATCTTTTTCTTTATTATAGGCAAATACTGTATATATCAATACCGGACAGCCTGTCAAAATCTTAGGTAAAATGAAAACTGTGCACTCTAGCGAGCTAGGATGAAAATACACATAGCGCATAATAGAAAATATCACAAGTGGTTAATTTGAAATAGAGATTTGAAAGAAGCACATTTATTGGTCCTGGGCCACCAAGATTTCATCCTTGCCCGCATGGCGGCGCTGAAATTCATGATCCCAAAAGCCGTTAAATTTTCTATAGGATTTTGACAGGCTGTCCTGTATTGATATATACAATATTTGTTATAGGTTCTTTTTATAGTATACTAGATGACGACCCGGCGTCACCTGATCCCTGGCGGGGAGCGTCTCGTTCATACCAATTTAATAATTGAAATTTAAAATGATACTATAAGTATTGAAAGAATTTGCTGAATGAAATTGATTCAACAATAAGGAAAGATTTATTTAACACATTGGCTAAGCACGACCACTATCTGACCAATTAGAATCGTTCTAATAATTTAACGCTTTGCCATTGGATATGCACTGGCCAATCAGATCGTTTGGATCATACGAACATATATACATACTTTTCCATTTTATATATATTATATAGATTTCATTTTTCTTGTTTTTTTTAGTTTGAAAATATTATAATTTTAATTTTTAACCCATCCCTCAATTTTGGGCCCATTTGCACCAAAATCTAATCAGCTCTTAATCTCAATGTACCAAAACTACATGGGAAATTTGGTTTTGATATTCACACTAGTTTTTGAGCTAGCTCGTCCACAAAAATTTGGTAACGCACAGACTAACAGACATTTTGACAAAACAATTATTATCTTGAAAAATATAATTTTTTCAATGTTCACTTATTAGATCTTTTTTGTAGAGCGAAATGTCATGGTTTCGCCCAATTTTTTTAATCAAAATAGTTTCAGCCGTTTTTGAGATATTTCGAAAAAACGAAGCAAAAAAAACACTTTGGTAAGGTAAAAATAAATAGAATTGTAATTCATTTATCATATCAACGAGAATTTCTATCAATAAATGGCTTAATAAATTATATTTTATAATATTTAAGATTTTTACATTAAAATATTTTCAAATAAACTCTTTTCTTTTTTTTTCTTTTTTTCTTTTTCTTTTTTATAAATTACTTATGTAATAAGTATGTAATAATATATAAATATATTTATAATATTTTTTAAATTGATTCTCCTTCTGCCATTTAAAAATATATCGACGAAACAAAAAAGTCTTAATATTATAATTGTGACTGATTGAAATATTATAAATTAAAAAATATTTCGATGGCGTATTTAAACGGGGCTGGGATTCCCCCAAGCTTGTACGCCTGGTTTCGCATATAATTTACATTTGGAGGATTCGGAATCGATCGATGTCGGCGTGATTGCCGCCAAGGAGAGGTTGACATCGCGATACATTCCCGAATTGGGATGATGATGGCCATCCATTGGCTCCTTATTGAGCAACGCGTATTCGGCTGCGTGGCGCGTATTCAATTTGGCAAGCGCAGCATTTTTGTCCAGCCGAGCCAAACCTGGAAAATAAACAGAAATTGTATAGATTAGAACAAGTGGTTTACGTTTTCAAACTAAACAAATAGAAAAGCTTGCAGTAAATTTAATTACATAATTGAAAAGTTTTTGTTTTGCCGAGAGTAGCAGAGTTGTTAATTCACATTATTTGTCATGAAATATTAGTGGGTTTTAAAATAATAATTTAAATTTCCTAAGTTTAATAAATTTTATTTGTCATTAAATATTAGTAGGTTTTAAAAAATGAATTCCCCTTATTGGTATTTACAACACAAAATCAAACAGATACGTCGCTAAAGAAGTTTCACTTCAATAAATAAATGAAAACATCTGAATTTGTCCGCCTCCCTGGTGTAATGGTCAGCATGTCTGGCTGGCAGCCCGGAGGTCTCGGGTTCGATTCCCGGCTATACCCAGACATTTCTTCAAGTATAGGGTCTGGTAATAAATATTAAGTGGGAGATAAATTTAACCAATTTATCGCGGGGAGAATTTACCACTGCTCGAAGCCCCTAAAACCTTAGTAAATTGGATATTGAATTGTATCTAAGTTTCTGAGATTTGGCTCGTGATCCCGGCTTTTTCCTTCTACTCTGTTCTTTTTCACGATGGAGGGGCCAGCCCACTACAGGCCTTTAAGTGGATCCACCTTCTGGTGTATCTCCTTCTCACATCAATATCATTAAAAAAAAAAAGTAAAATATAGATTCATAAATGTACATAATTCTTAAGTAGCTAATTAAAATATTTAGGAGGTAGGTAGGTGGTTCGAGCCAACGCTGTTTAACTTATAAATTAGTAGATTAAGATGCTAAGTAAGTTTCACATCACAGATTCAGCTCAGTTTTATTCATTTTATTGAGCGAAATACACCTAGCATCTTAATCTACTAATTTATTATAATGATTCGACTAGAAAACGAATATCGCATTTCCAGCATATAATTTTAAATCACAAAAGAGTACAATTTTCGTGATCAATTATAATTATTTAGACACCTGCAGATATTCAATTTTTTCTTTTCTAATTTTTAGATATATTTTTTTAATAGCGATATCCCGATAGGACTTGTTCATTTTTAGGATTACGTAGTTACAAGGAATTTTAAAATTTTATCATGCCTGTCACAGCCTTGTAGCTCCTATAACTTATTTTACTACCTAGTGAGGTGGAATTTCATCAGCGTATGTTTTAATATTCGCGATGTCACGTTTGTATAGAAATTGTTTAAAATAACTTCACCATACATAAAATACTGATAAAAAATATTTTCGCCCACCCCATTGATTGAAATATCGTTAAATAGGCCTTTTAAACATACATTCATTTTAAAATTTGAATTTTTATTTAAATCACACATAATTAATTATAAATATTTATTGAACACGAACAAATAATGCAATATAACTAGGACGTTTCGCTCGACTTATTCAGTGATTATAATCGGAGTGGATGATTATACTTGAGAACGATAGCAGAATAAGTCCATCGAAACGTCGTAGTTATTATTATTTGTTCGTGTTCAATAAATAATTATAATTAATTATGTATAGTTTAAATAAAAATTCAAATTTTAATCAAATTAATCACAAAAATAAAAGCTTCAACAGCTTCATTACTAATACATCAATTTTCTTGTAATAAATATTTAGATACTTTGGTCATGATCCTACAAAAGTGGCTACAGTATCTCCTCTCTAATTTTGGATTTAATATTTGCAAAAATTATGGGAAATAGCTTAGAATCAGACTTTAGATAAAAATTATATTGGCTGGTATAAAATAGCAGAAGCAAAAATGTTTAAGGGCCGGTTTAGATCTTATATACATCGGGCACCTTGTACATTCATCTTCCCAATAAAAATTCCTGATCCGCCCTTGTATATATATATACTAGAATCGGTTTCTCGAAAACCGCTCTAACGATTTGGATGAAATTCACGGGTTAGGGGTTTTTGTGTAGAGAATTCGATCTGTTACAGTCTCATCTTCGGCTAAGTTGTTTGTGATGGGATTTTTGTTAATTGAAATAATTATTCACAGGTGTTTGTCCCGATAAAAATGTATAATTACATTTTTTTCAATTTTCTTTTAATAAAATTAATTGGTTTTTTTAATTTAAATTCCACTAATAGATCATTATAAATATTATTATATATTAGAATTAGCCAATTTAATTAATTAAAGGTATTTTTCTATAAAATAATTTATTAGAATATCAATTTAATTCTCTTAAAAAATCAGACAATTCGAAGGATCATACCTCTTTCTTCAGGATATTAAAAGGGTCAACGAAAGAACCTCGGTGTATATTAATATTATTTTTAATTGCAATTACATTCAAAACTTTGTGGCCAGTAATAATATGTCTTGATGGTCATAGCGGGTGTAAACGTTGGTAAAAATATAAATTAAATTTTATTTTATTTTGGCTGCGATTAAAAATCGACCTTTTTACCTGAATTTAAAATTAAAAATAATATTAATATATAGCTTTTAATTGAATCAAAAAATTACTGAGATTGCAAATACTCTCATAAGAATTGATTAAATTGAAAGTTTTTGCCGAGAGTAGCAGAATTTTTTATATATTGAAAGAGACAATAAAGAGGTGTCTTCTGCTGGAATTATAAATTTTATTTATTTATAACGAGACTATAGTTTCGAGGGCTTTGTCATAAATTAATTCCTGTGAATACATTGTAATAGACTGATGAAGAGGGCAAAGCCTCGAAACTATAGTCTCGTTATAAATAAATAAAATTTATAATTCCAGCAGAAGACACACTCTTTTATTGTCTCAATAAGAAGTGATGATGGTCTTATCAAATTAAAGCCGAAACGTTTTCTTTGATTGTGAATTTTATTCGAGAGAGGCTTCCCTACTGGCTGAATTCCTCTCCTTTATAAATTTCTAATCTGTGGACAGCTATTTCTCACTGGATTACGCTCTTTACAACTTTGTACTCAAATTAAGTCCCTCCCCCCTTGAAATACTAATATATCCCCTAGAAGAAGGGAATTCTACCACTGCTTTAGGTATTTGCGTAATTACTTTAAAAACTTTTCGTTAACCAAACTAAAATGGGTATCTAGAAAGCTAAACAGGATCGTTCTTGGAGTTGTACTCTGGAAAAGATTCACCTCATAGCAGGAGATTTACCAAAGGGGGGAAAAAGCCTCCCTGTGCGAGAGAAAGTCATCTGGTGAACAAACCTCTTGAACAACTTTTTGTTTAAATGCCTGTTTGGGAATGGTGTGGAACAGGAGGAGCAAGCAGATGGTGGTTTAGAGATTGGTGACTGACCTGCATGCGGGTAGACGATGCCGCTATGCGCCGGACGCGGTTTCCCGGCAGGGAAAGATCCCCCGATGATCGCCCCATCGGCGAACGCCTCTTTTTTGAGAATCCGCACCGCCAGGGCGATCAGCACGACGAGAATGACCGCGCCGCAGATTGGCACCGCGATTGTCGCCGCTTTGAACCAGAGTTCGTTATTATACTGGGCAGGAGTCATCGGTGGAAGCATTCCGGGAGCTCCTGGGGGTAACACGCGGCGACTTTCGCCTTCTAAAATAATTAAAAACAAAAAAATCTTGATTAGACAAAATATACATGATTCAATAAGTAAATGAACCGCGTAAGCAAGTCAAATAATTTATTCAATAGCTCTAAATAAATGTTAATTCTACAGACCTAGAAATTATTTTATTATTTTTGAAAAAATAAAAAAAGGCTAAATCGAAAAATAGAAATACTTAGTCCAAAAAATCCTGAATAAAAAAAAACTAAAAAAAAAAAAAAAAAAAACTAAACATTAAATATAATTAATTATTCCAGCGCCCCCCTGTCGGTAATAAAAATAATCTTTTCTTCGTTCCCTAAATTTGAATTTGTTATTAAATATAATTTTTTGTATATTTTTTAGAAGCCTGATGAAGCCAGAATAATGTTGGCGAAACGTCGCAAAATCAATGATAATTTTTTTGATTTACACCTTCCTGTCCAAATACCAGGAAACGTACTTAATTAATAATATTTAAAAATAAAAATTTTTTTTATAAAAATATAAATTTTAATAATTTGAGAAAATTAGAATTATAAATTCCATATAAGTTATCACTTCTGTCATGTGGTCTTAACCACACACCCGAATTTTTCCAATATTGATTTATATAGTAATTTTATATACCTATAGCGTGAGAAGATATCGATATTCAATCTAAAATGAGAATTTATTAAGTATATCAAAAATGTAATTAAATCAATTTGATTGTATGTCAAGGATAGTTAAACGTCTGGTTAGTGTTTTTGGCACTTGGGTCTTTGATATCATTGGTAAATTTACTGTTGGCTTATTTAGTCTAGACGTCTAGAAAAATTTTTTGAAGATAAGGATGCAATAATGTCGAATGATCTAGCAAGTCTAAATTTTCGGGGTAAATTTTAGGTAAATTTTAAGGAGTTAGGTGTTGGTTCTAGGAAAAACATTTTAATATAATAATAAAACTTGAGCAAGATACGAGGTAGGCTTCACAAAAAGAAATGAAACAAAAAAATTGAGATTTGAATTCGATTTATTTCGGGGGTGAGCCCATCATCAGGAGTCCAAGAAAACTCCTGATGATGGGCTCACCCCCGGAATATATCGAATTCAAAAACTCAATTTTGTTTCATTTTTTTATAAACCTACCTCGTATCTTGCTCAAGTTTTATATTATGAAATTTTAGGGTTAGACTAGCTTTTTTATTTATTTTTTATAATTTAACATTATATTTTGATTATTATTAGGCATCCGAGGAGTGGGCCGCCTCTTACAAAGATAAAAGATATATTATATACCAAAATTTATTTACAAACTTACTTTCAGCTTAAGTAGTAAATAATAGTTAGAATAATCAAATAATGCGAATATAAAATATCAATTTGCTTTAATAGTGATCGAATTATATAAAGTCTTCAAAATAAGGCTAAACGTACTATATAGAAATATTGATAGATATTAAGTATTTGTGATATTTTTTTCGAAATTTGTTTTTAAATTGTCTACGGGATGCTATTAGTTTTGTCGACTTTTTTTGAAATTCACTTTTCTCCGTATACACAAAATATAGGTCATTAATTTTTTCGAATTGGTGAACAAATTGTATAGAATACAATTTTTTAAAAATACTATATATAATAGCCTAGATTAATTTGCAGCAAAGCTCAGAGAATGCTGCCGACAGGGAGCGTTGATGCCGTCGGTATATTTGCGGTATATTTGTGGCAAATTTGAAATATAATTGTAATTTGAACTCGAATTTTAAAATGAAAGACTACAATTGATTTTAAATTAAGAAACATTAAATATATTGATAATTATTCCTCCCCCCCCTCTCACCACTCAAAAATTAAATATTCAATTCGCTTTTCTTTGCGCACAGAAGAAGAAATTAATCACATCTTATTTGATTTATATTTTATATATTATTTGTTTATTTTTTAATAATTTGGTACTTTTTTATAATTTTTTAAAAATCTAAAAAATTTTATTTTGATTTTTTGATTTTTACAAAATTGGATGACTTAAGAAACGCATGCCCGAGTTTCTCATGACAATACTGGAGCAGCCTGTCATACAAACAACACCTGATCTCTTTTAAATATTTTGAGCCTTATATCGATTATCGATCCCAAATTTTAAAAAAATGATATAATATAATTCTCCTCCTCACACGATTCCACTTATTTAAATAAATCTATTTCCACACAAAAAAATATGTAGATTATAGAAAAAAAAATACTTCCAGATTCATATATAGAGCCACATTTCTGTAGCTGTGTCAGGACGAAAATGAGGCGAAACTTTTAAGAGACTATGTATTTTCAGGAGTTTACAGGGATACATTTGGAGTGTGGTCTTTTAAGAGGAATAAAATTTTTGGACCGAGACGCTGCCCGCCAGGGCACCAGCCCGGAGGGCCGAGCTTCGAGGGCGTACCGAAGGCATGCACGAAAAGCTCGTAAATAAATAAGCTTATATCCAATGTTTAGTCCAACTCCTAAAATTTCCCCCCGAAATTGCTAGTACTTTCGAAATTTTTGCATCCCTATCATCAAAAAAAATTCACAGGTGATTTCTTCTTCTATTTGATATCACTCCCTTTTATTACTTTACTAAATATTGTTAGAATAAATTTACAGAGAGACTATAATAAGTTCATTTATATTATACTACAAAGAACCTCTCTTTATATTTTGCGAATATTTACTTAAACAGGTGTGATAAAATATCATTTATATATATATATTCAACCTGTTTTATATAAAAGATAATCTTTCTTTACGGAAATACACACTCTCTCATTGCTTATATATGCATAAGATATACAAATGTTTGTATATGTAAATCTATCATCATTAAGTGATATAAAAACCTTAGATGATTATAGCGCCTTTTATAAAATGTAAATTATTAAGTTCTTTTACTTTATCAGAATTTGGGTTCTTGTTCATTCTGTTAAATTCCGCAAACTTTTCTCTATAAAAATAATTAAGACTAAAAACTAAAAAAATAAATTATATTTTAAAAGAACTAAAAAACACGCTTCTACCATAAAAAGTACAAAATAATATTATATCAAAAAGCGTGGGACACTTTGTCGAAATTAATTAAAAGTATCTACATGTTTCTGCGCCCCCAGACTTTTTGATTAAGTATTTCATTATTTTGTGCTTTTTAGTTTTTTTTTAAATATAATTTATTTTCTTTTGGAGATAAGATTTGCTAAAGAATAAAACAGTCTGATGTATCTTGTGATCCAATGCAAGGAAACAAAGCCTCATTTATACGAAATCCAAGATTCGCTATGAGTCAGGGTCCCTTTGTGGTCAATTAGACAAAAAAACTGTATTAAAATATATCCATATCATTATTAAAAAAAAATTGCAATGGTGATTCTGATTTCCGATTTAACCGTCTTACGATTTCAATATAATATAATGTTCTCAAATGTATTTTTTTTTTATAATTATAGAAAAAATTATATTAAATTAAAAATATATTTAGAAGTTGCAATTTATTTGTATATTAAATAATCAAATTCTTCAAGTTGTTGTAGCTTATTTTTTAAATTCGGGATCAGCAAAAATGCGTTCAAAAATTAGAATTATAAAATTTTAATGGATTTTGATGAAGCAGTCGACGGTTCAAAAAAGAGAGATAATTATAACTATATTTTTTATTAAAAGCCGACGTTTCGGAGGTTTATTCCCTCCTTCTTCAGGGTTTTGAAAAATCAGTGAAGGTAATCCAATGTGACATTCCTCTATGTCTCCACTCTCAGTAGCAGTAACAATTATTTAACAATTATTATTATTATTTATTATTATAGAGTATTTCATTCTCAGCAGAATTTAATGTACTCATCAAAATCCATTAAATTCACTTATCGGTCCGTCTCCAAAAACTACTTCAATCGTAATAAAAATTTAATTACGTATATACTATAACCATTTAAAATAATAAATAAATAATTTTAAAAGTATAATTATATTATTAGTTGAATAAAAGATTTCACTGTCGATGGTAACAGGAATTGTTTTTTATTTTAGGTTAAAAATAAGAATGAGAGTCTTCTGTTTTTTAAATAAAATAATTTTTTATATTTAATTATTTTATATAGTGCTATTCTAATCTCCCAAGAGGAAACATGAAGAAAAAGACATTATATATTTTTCAAAATTTTCAATGTATAAATCTTAATTTTGTAACTAATTTGAAATATTTGTGATAGACTGATGATGAAGGCAATGCCTTCGAAACTATGAGTCTCTAGAAATAATTAAAAATTATTTTATTTAAAAAACAGAAGACTCTCTCATTTTATTTTTAACCTAATATAATTATATTGGTCTGTAAGAGCGAAATTTAAGATTATATTTTCTGCTTTGTCCACGAGATTCTCAATAGACCTTAAAAGCCTTAAAGCTTGAAGAAGATAAAATATAGTTCAAATTTTTATTTTATTTTAAGATTTAACTAATTGAAAAGTTTTTATTTTGCCGAGAGTAGCAGAGTTGTTGATTCATAAAGAGAAACAAAGAGGTTGTATGTTTATTTGCATCAAGCAGAGGACAACCTCTTTGTTTCTCTTTATGAATCAACATCTCTGCTACACTCTTCAAGATACCATTTAATTTTGAAAATATATAATAATTGAGAAGAAAGTCAACTCTTTTAAGAGTCAGTCTCTCACCTGTCTGCAAAATTGATAGTTAATTATGCTCGAAATCTGAAGTTTGATGCAAAAATACAAGCAATATCGAAAAATGTTGCACTCACTTCAAATTTTTTTAACTCAAGTTTTAACAAGTCATAGAAAATAAATTATATTTTAAAAAAAATTAAAAAAACACTCTTCTAAAAGTACAAAATAATGTAATACTTAATCAAAAAGTGTGGGGCGCAGAAACTTTTAATTAATTTCGACAAGGCCCACGCTTTTTGATTAAGTATTACATTATTTTGTACTTTTTAGAAGCGTGATTTTTAGTTTTTTTTTTAAATATAATTTTTTTTTTTACTTTTTAGTCTTAATTATTTTTATAGAGAAAAGTTTGCGGAATTTAACAGAATGAAATGTATTTATTTTTATATAATTTGATTTAAATTGGGTAGGTAAACAATTATTTTTATAGAGAAATGTTTGCGGAATTTAACAGAATGAAATGTATTGATAAAATTTTGATGGCTGTATATGTATATAATTAAGTAATGGAGAGGGATTCAACTAATGGGTAGCCTCTGATGAATAAAAATTTGTACTTGAGACGTTGCGCATATCTAGAGAGAGCACACCAAGATTTATGTACCATTTTTTATAATTCATATAATTTTGTATATTATGATAGAATCCATAACTGCCTGCGGACAATTTATAAAATTAATTTGTGTCGCTAATACTCTCTTAGGAACTGATGATGGCATTATTTAATTAAAGCCGAAACGTTTTCCATAATTGGGAGTTTTTTATTCAGCAGAGGCTACCCATTGGCTGAATCCCTCTCCATTACTTAATTATGAAATGTATTTATTTATATTATTTTTATATAATTTCATTTAAATTGGGTAAGTAAACAATTATTTTTATAGAGAAATGTTTGCGGAATTTAACAGAACAAAATCGAGCCCAAACGAGTCAGTTACATACATACAAACAAACAAACAAACATACAGATGAAACTAATAAAAGCGTGTTAAAAAGCAAATAATATTCCATTTTAATCATTTTAGATGTATTTATTTTTATTAAAACTTAAAAAAGGATGAAAAATAGATGAATTAATAGAAAGCAAAAAAAGATCTTGTATGTTTACTGAATGAAAGAGTTAACGAGGCGAAACTTAGCCAATTTGAATAAGAAAAAAAAACATGCATTAATTCAGTAAGAGAAAAAAAACAACTATTGAATGATTCTCGCGTTTGAAAAAAAGAACGACGAGAGCCGATTCGACCACATGTTTGAGTCTTGAAAAAGCTGTTCTGAAATATGAAAGAGGCTCGTTGTTGTCTTCTTCGAGAGATAGAGAGAATGATTAAGACATTCATTTGGGGTATTTGACCAGCCAGCCAGGCTCATTCCCTGTTCAGCTTCCCATTCATTAAAATTGCGTTAAAATGAAATAATAACATCGCTCTCGGTTTGCTCTCCGCCCTAAGCCTTCGTTTCGTTGCTAATACAAAGAACAAACATTTAAGCAGAAAGGAATTCAGGAAAACAGTCAAGAGCACACGCATTAAGAGCAACCATCCTTAATCTTTATTAGTTAATGAATAAATAAATAATTTCATCTATTTAGTTAAAAGCTTCTTGAACTTTGTTAGTATTCAGAAGTTTTTTCTAGTTTCGAAGGATTAATCAATTCTTCTTGTTACTATGGGGACTATAAGATAGTCGTGTCCATAAATTATAGTTTTTATTATTTTATTATAGAAATTTATTTATTAATCTTATTATATTAAACGAGCAATTCTTGTATATAGAATCGGTTTCTCGAAAACGGGTCAAACGATTTGGATGAAATTCACGGGGGGTTTTTGAGTTGACAATTCGATTTGTCAGGGTCTCATCTTCGGCTAAGTTGTTTTTGATGGGTTTTTTGTTGATTGAAATAATTATTCACAAGTGGTTGTCTCGATAAAAATGTATAATTACATTTTTATTCAATTTCCTTTAATAAATAATTGGTTTTTAAATTTTAAATTCTACTAATAGATCATTACAAATATTATTATATATTAGAATTTGCCAATTTAATTAATTAAAGATATTTTTCTATAAAATAATTTATTAGAATATCAATTTCATTCTCTTAAAAAATCCGACGATTCGAAGGATCGTGTACTCCTTCTTCAGATTTAAAAGGGTCAACAGAAAGAATCTTCCGTGTATATTAATATTATTTTTAATTGCAATTATATTGAAAACTTTGTGGCCAGTGATATAGTCTTTATGATGGCCATAGTGGGTGTAAACATTGGTAAAAATATAAATTAAGTTTTATTTTAATTTTATTTTAATTTGGCTGCTATTAAAAATCGACCTTTTTACCTGAATTTAAAAATTACAAATAATATTAATATACAACTGAATCAAAAAATTACCGAGCATCGCTCGTTGTTCCGCGGTACCGTCACTAAAAAAGAGGGAAAGGAACTATTACTAGAAAAAGCAATTAATAATTAATTTAACTCTATAATATAATAAAGCACAACTTTAATATTTCTATAATATATCACCTATTATGTATAAGAAAATCAAATAGCCTTAAGGATTCCGCCTGTGAAACAATTTCGATAGACGGTAAATAAAATACAGGACACCCAAAAAGGTGGGCTGGCTAATAAATAAAGGTGATTAATCTTTCCAAAGCAAATCTGATAAAAACAACCAATAGATTTACATCAAAAGATTAGTAATACACTATATTGAAACCATTCTCTCTTGATTTATCTGAATAGACAAACTTAAGAAGATGAATGAGTTCAAAAACCACTAATTAAAAAATACAATTTTTGTATTATTATTCTGAATTTTTAACGAGAAGAATATTAAAATAATTGATCTTAATGTATTTATATAAAAATTGTAAAAAGATAGGAAGTCTATGAAATTCTGACTATACGACTCTGGGAAAAGATCACAATCAAAACCTATTTAATGATTCGAGTGTATTTAATACATAATGCTAATTTGAAAAGTGTCTATGACCCGAATTCAGGCCAATAGCCACTATCTTTTGTTTGAAATAATCTGTAATATATACTTATAATTTACATAATAAATCAGCTTTTTGGTCATTGACATTTAAGTACAAATGTAGATATACGTACAAATGAAATTATAATATGAATCTGATCACCAGGATACGGTACCGCGACATTTCAGCCCCCGACAAAATATCCCCCGACATAATATCTTCTGACAAAATATTCCCCAGTATAAGGGAGAATACAAAAGAGATTAAGTGAAAAGCTTATAATCATAGTTTTGAATAATATAAACAGACTTTCATATTTTGGCGGCTAATTAGCCGTTTGAAAGTGCTGCTGTCTGTCGTGTTTGATTAGGAAAAATGGGAGCCCCAAACACACCCTGCCCGACGATTGGCTGGTTCGGTTTTCAATGTGTGTTTGATTAGAAAAAAAAATGGGAGCCCGAAACACACCCCGCCCGGACTAAACTTTCGGAGGTTCGGTTAATATATATTAACCGAACCGGAGTCGATTTGCATTACTCATAAGATTCACGAGGGGAAGGGTTATTTTGTCTGAAGGATATTTTGTCGGGGGCTGAAATGTCGTGGAATCCCAGGATACTGAAAACTTAGAATAGATAAAAAAAAAGTGATTTTTGCCCTGTTTATCGAAACATATCCCATACAAATGGGGCATTCCAAATCGGACCGGTTTGAAAAATTTTAATTTTTGATTTCCTTCATTTTTTGACATTTTTTAGTACCTATCCATCAAAAAACTCTTCCTGGTAAATTTTGAAATTGTTTTGATCACCGGTTTAAAAGATATCGAATTCCTTTTTTTTTTTAATGAGATCAGGAACGAGGCTTGATGAATCCGGTGGAAGATGGAATCCTTTGAGAATGAATTTAAAAAAAAAAAAAAACGTTGGTAAAAATATAAATTATGTTTTATTTCAATTTTATTTTGGCTGCGATTAAAAATCGACCTTCGGTGTCTTTATACATCAGTATGCTTGCAGATTGTTTCACCCAAAATTTTTAATTTTATTTTTTGTTGTCTAATCGTGTTTAGAATATTCATATATCCAAATATTTTTCTCTCTATATGAAATGAAAAAATTGAAGAGTTCGATACTTGCATTGATTTGTTACATATCTTTAAATTTTTGTAATAAAATCTTTTACGGTGCTTTCTTTATTCCTGCCTCACAATGAACCTTAGACCATGAAATATATAGACACGCCCTGGTGTCGATTTGGTGAGGCCAACATCAACTAGAGAATGTGACGTCATCTGTAGGTAGGAAATAGCATGGCCACTATAGGAATTATTATACATTGAGATAAATTTATCGTAGTTTAGATTATTTATTTTGGATTCCAATAATTGCAAATTAATATTAAATTAATATTACCAAAATATTTGTGCGAGAACGTGACGTCATCTGTAGGCGACGTTGGCCTCACTTCACTCTGTGTGGAGAGTAGCAGAGGGCGTGTCTATATATTTCATGGTCTAAGCAATGAACTATCTTAAAAATGAAGCTCTGTAGTGTATTCCTTTTAGTTTTATTTTTTCAAATTAAATTATATATTCATATAAAAAACAAAAAAAACATTTACTTTAGGAAAAAATGGCATTTCCTTTTTGTTTTTAATTACAATTAATTTATATAATTTGAATGAGAGAAGAGGGATAAATGAATATGAATGTCCGCTGTCACTATCAATTAGACAATTTCTTCATCTCTCGCTTTTGATGGAGACACTAATCAACCTTGTTGATAAAATTTCAAGACAAGACAAAATGACGTAAGGAATTTGTTAATAAGAAAATAAAAAAAAAACTTGAAACATCAAATAGTTGAATATAAAGCGTTCTTTATGAGCAAGCAGCGTTTCTACCTCTCTTCTTCCATTCCGATCTGCATCTTCCTTCCTTCCCAATTCCTCTATCTCTATCTTTGTCTAACTTCTTGACTGATTGGGCATTCGTTAAGAACCTTCCGCTTCTATAGCCATCATGTCTACTGTTTCCATATCGAAAATTTATTTTAATGAGTTGGACATTTTATCTCTCGTCGACTTCCAAAAATCCCTTTGTTTGTTTGCTTGAGTTGTCTATTAAATAATACAATTCTATAATGAATGCATAAAGTAGGTAGGTATATACGAACATGAGTAAAGAGAAACTTAGGTATTTTTTCTTTATCTGAAAATTATTATAATTAAATATTTTTGAATATTCATGTTTTCAAATAGTTTTAAGTTCGAAAAAAAAAAAGGAATTTATAATTAAATGAATGTGATTTCACTGAATATTTTCTATTCTTTAGATAGTAAGTAACACATTTTTCAAAAAGTTATATACCTACTTCATAAGTACAGAAATAAATAGAAAGGCAACAATTTTACGAGTTCATTTGTTCGGTTACTAGAAGGATAGTTTTATTTTAATTTAAAAAAGGAGTCACAATGAGAAACAAAGAGGTTGTCCTCTGCTTGATGCAAATAAACATACACACATTTATATAGAGATGATATATCTGTATATATATATTATTTATTTGTTTGAGACTATAGTTTCGAAGACTTGGTCTTCATCATCAGTCTTTTTAATTATAAATATTGTTCTAAGCTGACCACCAGTGAAGAAGGAACATCAAATTTTCAATATCCATACGATATTGAACTCCATGAAAAACAACATTTATAATTAAAAAAGACTGATGATGAAGACCAAGTCTTCGAAACTATAGTCTCAAACAAATAAATTATATATATATATATATACAGATATATCATCTCGATATATATGTGTGTATGTTTATTTGCATAAAGCAGAGAACAACCTCTTTGTTTCTCTTTGTGAATCAACAACTCTGCTACTCTCGGCAAAAAAAAAACTTTCAATTAAAAAAGGGGTACCCATAGAGAGGGGGGTTAAGACAAAGAGTGCGTCATTTAAATTTCTCGGGGGGGAGAGTTGAAAATTGTTGCAAAAGTAGTATTATATGCTAAAATTATAAATGGTCAAGTTATAATAGCTTCAACAAAAGGTGATAAAAAAACTCCTCTAATTCTCTAGAAATGAATAAAATATAATATACAAAGGGGGTAAATTTTTATGAAATTGAGGGGGTACGTTTCACGAAACTTGGGGGATTACTTTTCATGAAATAGAGGGGGTCAGTCATGAAGCTAGGGGGCCACCCTGTTTAAAACAAAAAGAAAACTAATATATATGTTAGAGCAAAAACCCGTTTTTAGTAAGAACCTTTGTGGCAACTAGAATTTGCTGATGTTGGTTGAGTTTGGTTCAAAGGTCTAGAATCTTCATTCCTGACCCTCCGATTCATTTTGGGTGTTTATTTTCAAAAAAAATTTAAACGAAAATGTCAAAAATTACATCTTCATTAGAAACAAAGTAGTAGAGGATGTAATTTTTGATATTTTCGTTTAAAAATTTTTAAAAATAAACACCCAAAATGATGCGGAAGGCCAAAAATGAAGATTCTAGACCTTTGGACCAAACTCAACTCAACATCTTAACAATAAAAATTGCTTAAGATGCGAGGTAGGTTTCATGTTTTTGTGAAACCTACCTCACATTTTACGCAATTTTTATTATTATATTAAAATGTTTCACCTAGAACCAACACCTATCTCCTTAAAAGTTATTAACTAACATCAGTTAATTCTAGTTGCCACTAAGGTATTCAGTGAAACGCGTTTTGGCTAGTAAAAATCCGCTCTTATTAAAAACGGGTTTTTACTGCATACATATTCTGTGGGCCCCCAAAAGACTAGAAATGCAAAAACTAACCACCCAAAATGGGAGGGAGGGTCAAAAATGAAAATTTGACCCCCCCCCACATCTTTTTTGTCTGATACAATTTTAAAACACATTAAAAAAAATTTATGTTCTTTTCAAAAATATATTCAGTTTTTTCTAGTTAAATTTTTTCATCTTTTATACCACTTCAAAATGTGGTAGATCTTTATGCTCCACCCTGTATAATCTCAGGATTGGATGAAGACAGTCTGGAAATAAACAAGAGACTAATTCCGACAAATAATATTTTTTCCTAATAATATTGTTTCGAAACCGACTTTTCGGAGGATCTTCCCTCCTTCCTCAGGGTTCAAAAGAGTCAATGAAGGAAGCATATAATACTCTTCCTTCTAGCCTTTTCTCAGAGTGTTAGTTGATATGTAGAGAATACTTTAAGACTTCCCATTATCATTAGAACAGAGTAGATACTCTGTATTATTTATACTTTATTATTATTTTATACTTTGAAGTGAATTTCAATAGAATTTATTTATTAATTCAATTCAACACGAATAAATCATTCAAAACCAATAAATTTATTTCTAATAAATATAATAATCCCTGACATTATCTTATAATTGAATTACATTCAAATATATTATACATACTATATATTACACTTTCATATTGAATCTAGATAGTCCTATAAAATACAAAAGTTTGGCCTTTGCTAAAAAAGGGAAAGTGGTGAGTTTATCATAGGATATTAAATAATACTTTTACTAATAATAATTTATATTTATCTTTAAACGAGAGTCAAAGGTGAAATAGTGTTTCACCCACATGAAACATTCTCCTTCTTGTTTTGTCCCACCTATTTTGAAGTTAATACTACTAATAATGAATGATATTCATATAATTTACGAATTGATTTTTTTTTTTTATTTTTTATTTTTAGATATTCAAATTTATTTCTAGTTTTTACAAACAACATATAAATATTATTACCTGGTAATTTTTTGATTCAGTTAAAAGCAATATATTAATATTATTTTTAATTTTAAATTCAGGTTAAAAAGGTCGATTTTTATTCGCAGTCAAAATAAAATAAAATTGAAATAAAACTTAATTTATATTTTTACCAACGTTTTGACCCGCTATGGCCATCATCAAGACATTATTATTGGCCACAAAGTTTTGAATATAATTGCAATTAAAAATAATATTAATATATACCGATGTTCTTTCGTTGACCTTTTTAAATCCTGAAGGAGGCATGATCCTTCGAAATGTCGGATTTTTAATTAAATTGGCTAATTCTAATATATAATAATATTTGTAATGATCTTTTTGTGGTATTTAAAATTAAATATTAAAAGAAAATTAAATAAAAATGTAATTATAAATTTTTATTCAAACAGCCACATGTGAATAATTAATTCAATTAACAAAAAAACCCATAAAAAACAACTTAGCCGAAGATGAGATCGTGACAGATCGAATTATCAACCCAAAACCCCATAAACCCTGAATTTCATCCAAATACACCGAATTTCTTTCGTTGACCCTTTTAAATCCTGAAGAAGGTCGCATGATCCTTCGAATTGTCGGATTTTTAAGAGAATGAAATTGATATTCTAATAAATTATTTTATAGAAAAATAGATTAAATTAATCAAATTGGCAAATTCTAATATATAATAATATTTATAATGATCTATTAGTGGAATTTAAAATAAAAAAACCAATTAATTTTATTAAAATAAAATTGAAAAAATGTAATTATAAATTTTTATTCAAACAATCACTTATGAATAATTATTTTAATTAAGAAAAAACCCATCAAAAACAACTTAGCCGAAGATGAGACCTTGATAGATCGAATTGTCAACAGAAAACCCCCTAACCCGTGAATTTCATCCAAAATCGTTAGAGCCATTTTCGGGAAACCGATCCTTTATATATACATACAAGAATTCCTCATTTAATAATATAAGATAATTATGAAGGTTGTATATTTTATTAAATGGATTAGAACAAATAAACGGTGGTTGTTGAATGATTTATAATTTGTTCGTGATCTAAATATACTCAACTATAATCTATTACCTTTATGATACTGTTATCAAAAAAAGAACATAACAAAAAGCCCATAAAGTATAGACAGTTCTACTGAATCATTATAATTGTGTATGATTCATTCTTGTTGGTGATTAAACTTGTTTTTTTGTTTTAATAAAAAATAACAACTTTTATGATGGATCTAAAAAAGTAAGAGAGGTAAAAAAACGCAGATCTCCTATAGCTTTGGATCAGAACATTTCATTAGGATCAAATTCTCACCGAATTGTGCGAATAAAAATTTTAAGTTTGAAATAAAATAATTATCATAATACACAAAGTTTTGATCACTATAAGGTCGTTATCAAGTAAGTTTAGCAGATCTGCCATGTCAGCTAGCTTAAGCTCCTAAGCTGCTCACTAAACTTGATAACAACAAAAGAAATGGAGATTAAAACGTTGTTCATTTAGATTAAGTATTATAATAATTGAAAATACAATTAGGTGGATAAGTTCAAAAAAATGTTAACTCAAAAATAGGATAACAACCAAAAGACTTTAATTTGTCTGTATAACTGAATTATTATTTGATTTGAAAGAATAATTTGTCTTAGAGTTGAAATTTTGTTAAAATCACACATAATTAGTTATAATTATTTATTTATTGAAGACGAATAAATAATAATTACAATAAAAGTATGTGTTCAATAAATAATTAATTAATTATGTGTGATTTTACTAAGATTTCAACTTTAAAGCAAATCAATCACAAAAATAAAAGCTTCAACAGCTTCATTACTGAAAAAAATTTTCTTACATTATTGTGACGACAGAACGCAAAAGGCTAATTGGAGTTTATTGAAAAAATTTAAATTCAACAATCAATTTAGTTAATTGTTAAATAATTGTTAAAGCTTTTGAATCGACAATGAAATTTGAATTTTTGAAAATAAATCAGATTTCCTGTATTTATGTGCGAAAGAAATTGCCTCCCAAGCATTTAACAATAATTTTTCTTTTTCTTTATATAAGTTAATGGTATTTTTGATTTTTTTTTAAATTCCTACAACTTTAATTTTCAACCAAACAGGATATTACGGCAATATTTCTTCAATTGAATATATTCAGTCTTAATATAAATTCTTTTCTCCTCTATTTGTTCCCATTATATAATTTTCTGATCGATATCGCATGGTATTTAATGAAAAATGATTAGAACAAGTGATGTTATACAAAACAAAATTTATAAATAGAATGACTATAATATCTATATTACTGTAAGTAGATTTATTGCCATACAAATTAATAAATTTTGAATTGACAAAATACCTGCTATAATGTGACGAAATAAATTTTTTAATCATAATTTTGGTTTCAAATTTTACTGTAGAAAATAAGTAAGAGGACTGATTAACAAGATATTTTTCAATTAACTTTAAAGATATATTTAGAAACATATGTTGAGAAGGTTTTTAATTTTAATTCTCAGCTTAAGCTGAATTTATACTATATTAGCTCAATGCCGGCCTTCGGCTGGCCTTAGCAGGTGGGGCTTCGCCCCTGGACCCCCACGTGGCTGCTTTATTGATGTTTTATTAGTTACAGAGAATAAATATAATTGTTTTATTATAAGTCTTAAATAGATATAATTTAAGATTCTATTAACTGCAATTTAAATGTACTTTAAAAAAAATAGATAAACCTTTTTCAAACCTATCTTCAATTAGTTTTTTCGCAAAAAACGAAAATTTCTCGATGATTACCATTTTTAATTTTTTTTTCTCATAAAAAAACTTTGACAAAATAATTATCATATTGTATTTATTATTTGGAAAAAATAAATATTTAGAATTTGAGAAAATAAATAAAATAAAATAAAATAATCTATACAATAAAAATGTTACTAAATAAATACTTTTGTAAAAATGCAGTATTAAATTCTTCTTCAACGATAATGTGGTTAGAACTATTGAGAATGAATGACACTCAAAAATCTTACAAACAGGGCCGCCAACACTTGTTTTTTTTGCTAGTTTAGTTCTTTTATTGTTTGGCAAGCTATGTTGGCTAACCTGAATTTTTTTTAGTTTTTCCTGAATTTTCCAATTTTCCGGGCAACTTTTCCAATTTTTTTTTACGTATTAACCTGAATTGCACTATTACGAACATTTAAAAAAAAATTAGCCAAATCGGTCCAGGCATTTAAGAGATCTGCGCTTACGAAGAAACAGAAATTCATTTTTATTATATAGATATAGATATATACCAATCAGAGAGATGAGCTACAGTGAGGGCTCATATCCCCCCCCCAAAAAAAAAAAAAAATGATATACCTACCCTACATATATGGTAAATACACGAAAAAATAATATTAAATAACTTTTAAAATATTTTATTCCAATATTTGTACCTATATTAATACCATATTATTAAAATGTGATTTTGTTTTAAAGGTAAAATTTGGACCCTTATTAAAAAATTTCTGAGCACTGCCTGGATTTTATACTTTGAATTTATAATAAATAAATAAATCTTTATTCCACGGCTTCGATTAGCCTCATTTTATCATTAAAGGTTTTTAATCAAGAATTAGTCTCAAAGCATAAGAATTCGTACAGTTTCAGCAAAACGCCTTGAAGTTAGGCAACTGGCCATGCACGCATAAAGAATTTAATATACATCTACCTATTTCCCGAACTGACAAAGACATATATTTTTTGTAAAATGTATAGCCATTAAGTTTCTAGTGGTGATAGAGTGGTATTATCAGCCCTTTAGCCCTCTCCAATCAATTCCAAGGGAATGCAGGAAACACACGTCTTGAATTAAAAAAGCAACTAAAAAAGTGCGTTTACATGATCGGAATTTTCATGATATTTAGGTTTCTTCTAGAGGAAAGATCTCATGGACATACGATTAATAATGTAAACATTATTATTATTATTCAGTTCCATTATCAGTATTAGATGTAACAAATCAGAGGAAAAAGGAACAATTAAACACCGTGTTAAAACATACGACCAATTGCAACGTTTCGCCAATTTATTGTGGCTTCATCAGGCTCTTGATCAAATTTTTAAAACACTTCGTCATTCAATTATTTTCTTGCTAATTAGAAGTGTTTTCAAAATTTGATCAAGAGCCTGATGAAACCACAATAATTTGGCGAAACGTTGCAATTGGTCGTATGTTTTAACACGGTGTTTAATTGTTCCTTTTTCCTCTGATTTGTTACAGCTAATAATAAAAACAATAAGAGATAAAATAGTATTTAATATCAATGGAACTAGATTTTTGAAATTTTAGTTTAATCAAACTGGACAAACGGATAAAACTCAGGTAAGACTTTTGCCTTGATAAGAGTTCGAAAGATTTTTTGTTTTATCTGAGATTTTTTCAAAATCTTACACAGAGTAATAAAATCTTAGAAAGTAATTGGAATATAAACAGAGTAAGCAAATGCCCTCTGATCACTTTTTTTTCTAATCACCAATGGAGATCTTTATATTACAAAATTTATGGATCGTGATAGATTTACCTAATATAAGATAAAAAAATATCATAAAACTCATAATATTTTTGATTATTCATCTTGTAAGTATAAATAAGATTACACATAAATAAGATGAACTTGGGAATTCTTTCAGGCTGGACTGTCCATGGAGAAATTAGAAAATGTGTTTAAAATTTTTATTTTATTCATGATAATTAGGCTTCTTTTAATAAATTTTTTATAATTTTTCTAACTGATATGACAAAGAGTAATTGACCTATCAATGAGAAGTGTTTTGGCCGCGCTTTATTTGAAAAAGATATTTTATCACAAGACTATTGCGGATATGCTATTAAAGTCTGTGGAGTCTTAAATCTGGACCAGGAGAGAATGTTTTTAATGATTAAAAGATATATTTAAATTATTAACATCATTTCCGTCCATAATGTGTATTAATTCGAAAGTTTATACAGGGAATTAAGGACAAGTTTTTTTATTTTTCAACCAACGTTTCGTCGACTCTGCCCTAAAGAAGTCGGCAAAGTCGACGAAACGTTGGTTAAAAAATAAAAAAACTTGTCCTTAATTCCCTGTATAAACTTTCGAAGGATATACATAAAGAAAACGTGTTTAATGGCTCTAATAATTGGATTTTAATAAAAATAGCTAAGGAGCTCGTATTATATGAAAATGAAATAAAAAGTAAAAAACAATTTTATTAGTCATTTATTTTATGGAGCAGACGTAAGGTCAACAAGAAACCGTTTCGAGTGCAATTGTTTTTTTTCTTTTTATTTCGTTTTCCTATAATACAGGCTCCTTGGCCACTTTTCTTAAAATACAAGATATAGTTTAATCCCATTCAGTCTATTGCTTTGTTAATGATATTTTGGCTCATCTCATCGTGTATCCGCCTCTTTAAAATTCCAACAAGCACATAGTTAGATATGGTCAGTGTACAACAGTAAGTAAGTTGCATAAATGTGAAATACATGGTATCAGATATTTTCAAAATCCTGTTTATTTATTTATATGGAATTACTAGCTTCAAGGCCCCGCCTTAGGCGGGCCTTTTGATTAGGGGGCTTCGCCCCTGACCCCCACGTGGCTGTTTTATTGATGTTTTATACACGTGTAAAGAGCACTTTCATATATCAACTCTTGTGAATTAATTGTAATAGATTGATGAAGAGGACAAAGTATATCTCTTTATGAATGAATTTAAAAAATTTATTTTTCCAGCAGAAGACAATATTTTATTGTCCCCTTCTGCTACTCAATTATTCGGCAAAAAGAACCTTTCAACTTAAATTAAAATAAAGTTTTTGTCTTGTAAAAATTCAATAAATAAGGTAAAAATCGTCATTTGGGGAGAATTATCCTATTAAAAAATTAAAAATAATAAACTTTTAAAGTTTATTATTAGATTATAGAAAATTCAGGTTTAATTAGGCTCAAAATAGGTTTTTAATAATTTCAATAGGCTGAAATTTCCTAGATTTCAAAACAATATGAAAATGGGTTTTCAAATGATTTTGTTTTCTTTAAAGAATTCTACGGGCTAATTGAATTTTTGGTTTTAATCTTTAAAATATATGTAAAACACCACTTAGCCTGCCACCTATGTTCCACTTTCGGTACTGCTTATTAGTGGAGCCCTGAATGTCTTGTCTTATTTTAGAGACGTTGAATATGATTCTTATGCTTACTAACCTTAACTGTAAAAGGCAAGACATTCTATATAAAAGCCTCTCTGATAATAAACTGCAGCTACTTCTCTATATTATTGAAACAACGAATAATTTAATTCTTTCCCAGGTAATCCATAATTGTACACTCTTTCTGTTTATATTTATGTTATATTTATGTTTTGTAATTATTTATTGTATTGTATTCTTTCCCAGAATAAAATTTCGTAAAAACAATCTTACATATATTTTTATAGAAATTCCAAAAGCTAATTAATTCCTTTCATTTACTTTAGTTAGTATAGTTTCAATAATCCTTTATAATTAACTTTGAAATAAATAAATAATATTGAAATGAATGAATGAGCTCGAATACAAAAGCCAGAAAAAACATTAGCCAAATCGGTCCAGGCATTTGAGAGATCTGCGCTTACAAAGAAAAAGAAATTCATTTTTATTATATAGATGGTAATTTAGTGTTCCTTACGTGTTTTTGTATTTGGCTACTGTCGACATGATTACACATATCCCGATCGCAGCAGAGCAGCAGCGAATGATCTCGAGTTCTTGTCTCGGTTTCAGGAGGGCTCTCTGGGGCATCCGGGGGTGGCTGTGGGGGCGGAGAGTTCTCACACTGGTTTCTTCTTGAGCTGAAACAAAAATTCACATTATATTCAAATGTCTAAAATCATGAATTCGATTGCATTCAAATTATCAGGCTTTTCTGGTTCATATATCGTAGAAACAGAAAATTCTTTTCAAGTATCAAAAATATTAGTTAAATTAAAAACTATTCAAACCAATAAATGGGATAATTCACATTACTTGTTTCAAGAGAATGGAATTATTTTTCAATTTTTTTCAAAATTAATTATTTTTAAAAGTCAGTCAATAAATATTTGATTGTCGAGGCTTCACTAGATTTACTCCTACGTCTATCATTAGACTTATCATATACAGGGTGGGGCAAAAGTAATCACTCGATGCTTGCTTTTGCTTCCTCTAGAATAGTGATTGTGGGCCATTGCACTGACCTATTGGAACCACATGAACCACATTCATCCAATTGAGGAAGAATCATGGCTCTGTAGCGCGCGCTGTCCACAATCGTCGTTTGGCCCTCGGCGGTCTCAAAAAAATGGCCCGATGACTCCTCCAGCGTAAACAGCACACCACGAAGTAAATTTGAGCGGGTGTAATGGGTCTTCGTGGGTGATACACGGATTTTCGGTGCCCCAGAAACGATTATTTTGTTTATTCACGTAACCGCTAAGATGGAAAAGAGCCTCATCGCTCATGATAATTTTCGATGAAAAATCGTCCTCCTTTTCGTTGAGATTCCAGATGGCGTTCTTGCGGAGTAACCCGATTCATGGTTTTTCGATTTGTATTCTGCGTTTGTTTACTTCACAAATGTCAAAACCGAATTGACATTTGGCGCCATTTGTAAAAGTTATAGCATTTTCCAATAGGGTGATTACTTTTGCCCCACCCTGTACTACATATTTCAATTTCTAGAATTTGTTCGAAATAGAAAATACTACAATTTAGTTCACAATTAACTTTGCCGAGATGAATTTTATAAAAATTTTCCCAATTAACCGAGACAATTCATTTCTGTCTTTCCATCAGCAGCAAAACTTTAATTTGAAAGCTATCAAAAGTAGAATTATGAAATTTTGTAAGTAGTTATAATTTAGTAAGTAATTTGTAAATAGTCCATTAATCAAAGTCGAAAAAAAAACTTTAGAGGCACCTACCTCCCCTAAAAATAAAAATTGCTGGTGAAATTCGCACATCCCTTTGAGAAAGGGTGTATTGAATAGGCTTTTAAAAACCTGCTAAAAAATTACTTTTTAATTATTCGACGACTCAGTCGTGGGATATAAGTTTATACAGTATCCCTCCATCTAACTATGCAGCCCTTTGATTTAAGTATCTGTAAAAATTCATCAAAAAAACGTAGTGTGAATTATTTCTATGATAACTGGAAATTGCAGATACGCCAACTGGTAGTGAAAGCTTGAACTAACTGAATTGGGTCCTCTGGCAGCTGATTGATCAGTGTTTAAATGACATATAAATAAAAACTAATGTTTATTTATTCTTTGATTATGCATATGACATTTGTGACAGAGACCCGATTGCGTTAGTTTCAATTTCTACCACATGGCGGCAACATCGTACTACAACGATTTACCAATATAATAATTAATTTGAATGAGAGCTGAATAAAATTATAAGACCTAAAGACGAATGAAACTCGCTGGGCCGTTTCTTAGTTATTTGCAGATTATAAATAAAAAATTCCTATTTATTTAAATTTCTTAAGATGATTAGAAATAGCTTCCAATTATATATTAACATGAAAAAAACAAGAATAATTCTATATTTAACAAAAATTTGTAACACTTTTCTATTACGACATTGATTTAAAATAAAAATATCCCATCTATCAATTAATATCAATTAGAAATGACGTCCAGTGAATTAAGTGAAAAGAGCAATAATAGTAAAAAATAAATTGAAGTTTATTACATTTTTATTTCTATTTTATTATTCTTATATTTTTCCAAAGTGATTTTGCATATATAATCATAAATCAAATTATTTATAATGTTTTGGCCATGAAAAGTGTTTAAAATGTCGTTTCAAGCGACAGACAAGACGAGTGTGTCGCAAAAGGGGGCGAGGTTTGGAATTTGTTTGAAATGGGATGCTCCATAAATAAATTTTTATTCCCCAATTAGATTAACATTTGAATAAGTAAATGATTAATCAAAAAACAACATATTATTTATTTTTTGCCCTATTTTTATACTATTTAAATTTTTTTGACTAATGAAATATAAATATTACTTATTTGTAATTATAAGTTGGACTGCATGCCGAGGGTTCCGTAACTTGTAACTTAGACCAGGGATGTCCAACCTTTTGGCTTACACGGGCCGCATTTGAAGGAAAAATAAATGCCTCGGGACGCATATAAAATTTACTAATTCCATTGATTTTTGTTAATCAAAAAATATAGTTAATAATGTAGTATAATGATATCTACCAAGATAAAATCAAAAAATATCATAACATAATCAGTGAGTTCTTTTCCTTCAGGATTTTGTTTTTAAATCATTTATCTGACATTATTAAATATTTCTTTCAGTGCCATACATTGAATCAGAAAGTTTGCAGTTAAAATATTTAAATCTATTAAAAATGGTTCAAAATATGCCAAAATTGTTGATTAAATCTCGATATATTTTTTTCACATTCAAAATTGAAAATCTACCTTCGAAATCTTTTGGGGAGATTTTCTAATTTTTTGTTATTTTAGGTCAAATTGTATCAGATATCTATCTTTTCCAGTAATTGGATAAAAATCTCAATGTTTTAAGGAAATTTATAATTTTAGGCCGGGCCCTATTATTGCCGTGCTGGGCCGCAGGTTGGACAGCCCTGACTTACACAATACTTGAGATATTAAGTTAATTCTTATTTGTCGTTGATAAGGAGGGGATGGGTGAATTTGTTGAAATATAATTTTAAATTAAGCCTTTTTTTTTGTTAACGGAGAATGGTGTAGGATCTTGGTGAAATATATTTTAATAAAGTAAAGAAAATTTAAAAAATTTTAAATTCTAGGTAGGTTTCACAAAAATTAAAGACAAAATGCTTATTAGCATGACTCTATATATATTTCGAGGTACGAGTCCATCCATCTTCTGTTTTAATAAAACCTATTCTATCTTTAAAAATCTTTAGGGGGATACCTCACACTTTAAGATACACATTCGACCAACCCAAATAATCGTTCTATTAAAATTAATGATATTAGTAGAATATTTTTATATTGCATTATCAGAGGGATCGTCCCCTAGGAGTTGAACCAAGGTACTAACACAATGACACATTCTCCGGGCATGTTAGTTCGACCTCAAGGACAAAACACCACTGACATGCAATGTATTAAAGTGTAGCAAAATTTTCACTACCATTCAACTCGTAAGACGAAAAATAAAAATTATGCTAACTCCGAAAAAAGATTTCGGTGAATGGATTCTATTTGTTGTTAGCATAATTTTTATTTTTTTCTTACGGAGTTGAATGGTAGTGAAAATTTTGCTACACTTTAATACATTGCATGTCAGTGGTGTTTTGTCCTGAGGGTCGAACTAACATGTCCGGACAGTGTGTAAGTACCTGCGATCAACTCCTAGGAGGACGATCCCTCTGATAATCCAATATAAAAATATTCTACTAACATATCAAAAAATTTAAGACCTTAAAAACTAAATTATTTTTATAAATAATTCGGTTGTTACCGCCAGTTGTATTTTTGAAAAATTCCATTTTATTTTGAAATAGAGATACTTAGTTTCTGCTTTAATTAAATAAAATTTTCTTATTAGCGTGAAACATTAGTACATATAACTTTAAAATTTCATGTTTTTATTAACACACTTTTATAACCTTCACTAGTATGTAACTAAAAATCTATGTCTATGTTAGAAAGTCGATTTTAACCAGCTCTTATTGTTGTATCGACTTGGAACATTGCAAATATATATATGTAATTCAGATGACAATAGAATAATTTGGTGACATCAAGCTGATCTGATCCATTATCGATTAATTGAAATTAATTATTTCTTAATTATCCATTAAATCCTGTGGCATATGCAACCAATCTACGTTGCTGGATTTCAGAAGCCTACCTTACAAGGGGTATTTTAAACAATAATTTATTCTATTTAGTTTACCATCTACAATTTTCTGACATTGTAGCGGCATTAATAGGGTCCCATATTACTTTTAAAACGGAACGCTAAAAACATATCTACATAAATAAATAATTTTAAAATTTTAAGTCATGCTGGAGTCAAGCCAAATATTCTTTCAAGAAAATCCAAATATTATTATTATTAATGATATTCAAACTGTGGATAATGTAGATGAAATTTAGCTTTCAAACAAAAGTAAAATATATTAGCGTATCAGTTTATAGGTAGCTCTGTAATTTTAATGTCATTCCCTTAAAAGAAGTGGGATAATTCAAGGGTAAATAGCCTCAAAGTCTAGTTTGCTCCGAAATAAATCGGGATTGTAAACCAATGTAAACTAAGTAAATAGCAAATAATTGAAAAAAAATTCGTGTATAAGACTTATAAATCAATCATAGAACTAATACTTTGAAGACTGTAGACCTTTTTGTTTAAATAAATAAAAATTTTCATAAGATTGCATTAATTTCATATTTAAATAATTTTCTATATTATCAAAAATTATCAGCAATGTTTTTTAAGTTTTACTACTTACGGTTGTAAGAGTTCTAGGCAGCCATGAGTAGCCCTGGAAAGATCGGCAAAGTCATGCAGATCACTATAACACACTCCACTTGGCGATTTGCACATGTAGCTCGTGGCTACACATTCCGGTTGGTTGCAGAAACATCTCACTTCTTCACCTGAAGCAAAACAAAAAAAAATATTGGTTTTAGAAAATTTCATACAGATTATATACTCTTTTTGTTCTAAATTATATACAAAAGTGGGAAGATATTTCACAGCGTATTAAAAAGATATTCGAATTTGATTAGATATCTCGATAGTTATAATATTATTATACAGGTTTTACAAGTGAAGCTGTTGAAATATTCAACAGTTGCAAGACAAATCGGAGTAATTGGCAGGCTGCTGACTCTGTCTCAGAGAACAACACTCTCTTAAAAACAGGTGGCAAGGTTATCTTTTTCTTATTCCTAGATTCAAAGGCAAATATTGATACAACAAATAGTAATAATATTATTATTCTCTCACAAAGAATGTCTTAAAGTGTTTCTATATATTGGTGTGATATTTTTTGTTCGTAATTACTTGAATAATTCTAGAAAGAAAAAATATATGATTCTATTATATATAATGAATATGTAAAACTGGCTTCTTTAAGGATTATAAATGATTGCTATAAAAATATAGGTTTTTATTAAAATAAAATAGGAAGTTTATTAATTAAATATTTTACCTATAAAAATATAGAATAGAATTTATAAATCCTTATTCTAATGGTTTTATGGTAAGCACAGATACAATTAACAAAATAGGATATTAAATAAATTTTAATTTTCTCATTAAGATATCAAAGAATAATTGATACGTCAACAAGAATTATTTTGACCGCGCTGATTTGAAAAAAGATATTTTTATTTTTATCTCGCGAGACTACTGCGGATTACGCTATTGGAGTCTGCGGAGTATTAAGTCTGGACCAAGAGAGAAAAAGATGTAATCCACTTAGCTACAATCCAACGTCATTTCGCGTATAGCCCGCTAGACATTCGGATGGATCACCGAGTGAATTGGAAATCTCAGATGTTATATACTCGATCTCCCAGTCCAGAGCGCTAGATCTATTAGCATGTATGTTGTTAGATGCCTGCCATTAATTAACTGAAGGTGTCATTATTTCAAGTTAGAAATATATAAGTTCAAATATTATTTTCACTCAATATTTGACAAAAATTCCCTACATTAGAGTCGCGATCGAATAAAATGTAGAAAACCTTCAGTTAAAATAGGATATTCTATAGAATAGAAGTGAGAAAAAATGTATCTCAATCAATTATAAACAAATAAATAAACAACAATGAAAAGTGAATAAACAATAACATAGAAAGTCCCTAAACCAGAGTCAAATTTACAAATATATAAATATATTGATATTACTGTCGTATATCATGTTACAGTATCAAAATAGTAACAATAACCATTATAATAATTGTAAACAAATAAATAAACAGCAATGAAAAGTGAATAAACAATAACATGAAAGTCCCTAAACCAAAGAGTCAAATTTACAAATATATAAATATATTGATATTACTGTCGTATATCATGTTACAGTATCATAATTCATAATAATAACAATAACCATTATAAATATCGAGTTACTGTATCATTATCATTATTCATTATAATTCAGTAACATATTATAATAATCATAGTTAGTTAAGATATTTTGTTGGCCCCCAACTATAATGATTATAGATGAATAGAATGAAGTGAGCTGCTAAGTTTACATTGTTGGTATCAAAGTGTACAACAATGAATATTATATTTGATTTAAAAATATAGATTAAGTAAAAATTATTATTTAAAAAAAATACACTTTGATTACAATTCAAAGTTTAATCAGGAATTTCTTTGTATTAAATAGAATTTTTTCGGAAAAATCTTTATCTAACAACAAAAGGATGATCAAGATAAAAGAGATTGCAATCCAGGTGAATCATTTATTCATAGATTCTGTATCTAAGATTTTAATCTTTCTTTCTTTTTTTTTTTAAATTAATACATCTTTAAAAATGAAATTTTATTAATTTATAGGGAAAGCTGAATATATAAGGTAATTTATTTTTTCAAGTCGATATCAACTTTTCAGTTGAATATTAGATTGTATATAAAATTTCAAATAAATAAAATCAAACATATACGACTATTTCAATAAAATATATACTTATATATATATATATTTTAGCCGGGGGGGGGGGGGGGGGGTTCAAAAATAATCAATCAAATGCAATCCATACTTTGGTATTGATATGAACCTCCTGAATAATAAAAAATCGTTTGTCATAGTATATCATATTTTTTGGCCCCACAAGAATTGTTTATTTTTTTTTTAATGCATGAAGTTATCAATATAAAATATAACCCGATAATATCGAAGTTCTCATCATGATCATGAACCTTATAAAAAATTTGCAAATAAAATATTTACGTCATTTATTATATATATTATATTAATAAAGAATAATGAATATATTTTATTTAATATTTTTTGATATATTCATTTTTATAATTAAAAATATAATAAATAAATACACAGAGATATATAATTAGTGTGGTAATTAATCATTATCATTATTCATTATAATTCAGTAACATATTATAAGGATCATAGTTGAATAGAATGAAGTGAGCTGCTATGTTTACATTGTTGATATCAAAGTATACAACAATGAGTATTAGATTTGATTTAAAAATATTTACGTCATTTTTATATTAATAAAGCATAATGAATATATTTATTTAATGTTTTTTTGAGATATTCATTCTTATAATTTAAAATATGATAAATAAATACACAGAGACATATAATTAGTGTGGTGATTAAGTAAACGTTATAATTAACGTTTCTTTCTCAAAATTTTATTACTTTAAGGATCTTTATCTTTAGAATTTAATTTGTATCGAAAATTTCCCTACTTGGGGGGTCTCTCTATCCAGAAATGCAACAGGTTGATTATGTATAATGAAACGAAACGAGCGGTGTACAATTAATCATCCTGCGTCATTAAGAGCAAATAGAAGAATAGGACGATCGTTTGGGATAAGAAAGAGCCCTCGAACCCTTCTGGACCATGACAGGAAATATGGGGGCTAATTAAGATTTACATTTTTTTGAATTCATTAAAAATATAACACGAAGCAGAAGGAGAAAAAGGATGATGAAAGAAACAAAGAATTCATTCACAAGGCATGCTCTCTCTTTCTCGATTTGATTGCCTCTGTTTGATAAGTCAAAATGGAATTTGATTAAATTTTTGTTTGTTTTATTGTATCGATTGATTATATGGCGCTCTTGTGAAATTTGTAAATGTAGAATATGAGTGGTTTGTTGTTCGATTGGAATGAGAGGCGGACAGAATACATAAAATGGAACGAAACGAGCCAGTTCCAATCACTTATTTTCAAATATTTATTTTTTATGTGCATTCATAAATTAGACTATATTATCTTAAATAATAGAAAGTTGGATTTTCTATCGTTCTGAGCTTCCCATGCTTTTGACTTTCAGATTATAAACTCCAAGCAAAATTAAAATTTGAATTTTTAGTGAAATCACACATAATAAATTATTTAAATTATTTATTGAACACGAATAAATAATACAACAAAAGTACGACGTTTCGATCGACTTATTCCTGCGATTGTTCTCAAATATGAGCACCTAATCTGATTATAATCCTCGTAGTTTATTGTGTTATTATTTATTCGTGTTCAATAAATAATTATAGTTAGTTAATTATAGTGTGATTTAACTAAAAATTCAAATTTTGAACAAATTAATAATAAAAATAAAAGTTTCAAAAGCTGTCGTTTCAGAGCTAATTATTTTTTCGTCTAACTTTATTTGATTGGTATTTTGTTAATCCAAATAATTATTCACAGGTGGTTGTCAATAAAAATATGTAATCAATTTTTATTCAACTTCCTCTGTTAGTTATTATAATTGGTTTTTTAATTTTGAAACCCACTTGTAACAATTTTACTATATATATATATATTAAAATTATGCAATTTAATTAAATGATGAGAGGGAGAGTATGAAACAATCGACTTGATTGGGGAATAATGGAATTGAAATAATTATCGGAAAAGAGGTTTTTTATCTAATTAGATTTTTCCTCTTATTAAAAACCAGGACTAAAGATGAATAAGGATACTCGATTGGTGGAAGTAATCTCCGGAATCGAAGCAACAAAATACAATGTATACATTAATCAATGTAAAATAATTGGTTTAATAAAATTTAATAAATTTAGTTAAATGACATAGTTATCGATTGGATGAGGAGGATGGAATCAAACCAATCGACTTAATTGGGGAATAATGGAATTTAAATAATTATCGGAAAAGAGGTTTTTTTATCTAATTAGTTTTTCCTCTTATTAAAAACAAGGACTAAAGATGAATAAGGACACTCGATGGTGGAGAAGTAATCTCCGGAATCGAAGCAAAAAATACAATGTATACATTAATTAATGTAAAATAATTGGTTTAATAAAATTTATAAAAAAAAAATTAATTAAATGATGGGGAATAGAATGAATCGGAAATAAATAATTATCAGAAAAGAGGTTTTTTTATTTAATTAGTTTTTTTCTCTTATTAAAAACAAGGACTAAAAAGATGATCAAGGACAGTCGATGGTGGAGAAGTAATCTCCGAAGTCGATGCTCAAATAAAATGTATACATTAATTCATGTAAAATAATTGGTTCAATAAAATTTAAAAAAAATTAATTAATTAAAGGTATTTTTCTATAAAATAATTTATTAGAATATCAATTTCATTCTTAAAAAATCCGACAATTCGAAGGATCGTCCCTTTCTTCAGGATTTAAAATGGTCAACGAAAGACCTCGTGTAATATTAATATTATTTATAGAATTTGATCAAAGCCTGGAGAAATGTAATTTTCAAGTATGATTTATTTTCTGGCTTTATGAGTGTATATTTGTGTGTCTGGATTGATATATAAGAAACTATCAAACATTTGTGAGTAATTCGCTGAAATTTGGCACACATATTATATTAATAAGCTGCACGTTTGTGCCAAGTTTCTACTTTCTAGATCAAAACTTTTGCTGTCGAAAAAATGTCAAATCACTGAAATTTAAAAAGTTTTCAATTTCTTAAACATTTGTCAGTTTTTTTTTAATGATAATGATGAGAGAAGGAGTAACACCAAAAAGGTGCAACCCCTAATGGTCTAGGTTGGCCCCTCCATCGTGAAAAGAAGAAGAAAGAATTTTATGGGTTGGGTGGGGGTCGAAGGTATCTGTGGATACGGGTCTTAAATAGCTGAAGGTTATAAGTCGCGGGAAATTATGGTGGCAGGGAGCGAGTTCCAGTCTCTGGAGGTCATAGGGATAAAAGAGTGTGCGAAAGCGCTTGTTCGACTTTTATCCAATTTGACAGCGAAGGGGTCGCTTAGTTTATTAAATTTTTATAATCTATATATTTATATAGGTATGTTTGTTCTTAAATAAATTGATTAATATAAACAAAGTTTATATAAGACAGCAGAAGACGCGAAATATGGTCTTCATTTGAATTATATTAGGTGTAATTAAATTAGAAGATTACTCGCTCAATAAAGGGGTTGTTAATTTTTAAGCGAAAGAGGGTGATAAAAATGAACAACATCGAGATGGTCAACGCTTCTAGCCTGAAGATAGGTCAAGTTTAGGTGCATATGCTTATAAGGCTAGAAGCACAAGGAGATGAATGCTTTTGTTTTAAATATATGAAAATAAAACACAAGAAAATATTTAAATAAAGAAAATGAAAATCTATCATTTAATTGTTTTTCACTTGTTATCAAATTTATTTAATTATTATTTTCCCTGATAAGAATTTATTTTTTATTTTTTATAATAATACTATGATATATGTATATACCCTTATCTATTAAAATGTTTCATCATTAAATGTAATTTCAAGACAGTAGAAAAAAAAACTGAAATTAAAACCAATTATTAAAAATTAATTATTTTTTTTTATTTAATTTGGTCTCCGTCCGCTACTCACTTTGATGAAGTAAGCAGCAGGCGCCTCACATCTAACTTACCAATCCTCAATTCCTCCCCACTAACCCTGAGCTGGTAAGCCTAACTATACCACTTCGATATAAACACATGTAGGCGGACCAACAAGACATTATATCCTTTCAGGCTTAATTGAACTTAACGTTTTCTACATTTTGGGAAGAGTTCATTGCTATGGTATGCTAGAGATAAGTACACATTCATCTCTTGGAGAAGAAACTAAATGAAGCAGCAGCCAACCACCAAAATTTAATCTATTTCATTTCAAAACTTATCTCTTCACAAAAAGAGAGAACGATTCTAATGAGTAGAGATAATTCAAACAAAAACTTGGCGCCATGAATATACCTAGACCAGGTGAATTTACCACACACACTGCTCTCTCTTATATATTATAAAATCGATAATCCCACCAAAGGCCTAATTTGCCCGAAATACACGATTTTCTAAAATTCAACACCCCTACGCGCTTAAACTAGATACTAATCGAACAAACGCATTCGCCAATTCATTTATCCCTATGACATCTAGAGACTGGAATTCTCTTCCCCCGACCGTCTTTCCAGCTACTTATAACCTTCAAACTTTCAAGACCAGCATCCACAGATACCTTCGACCTCTACCCAATCCCAAAACTCCCCTTATCTTCACGTTACAAGGGTCCACTACGGACTTCAGAGGTTGTACCTTCTTGGTGCAACTTCTTCTTGTATCAATATCATTAGAAAAAAAAATATTAATATATTTTTATTATTTATAGCAAGAAATCTGTTCAATATCATTTTTAGCTTTCACAAAGTTAAATAAATATATATTATTTATTGATATAATTTTTATTTAAATTTGAAAAGTTTCATCAAACAAGATATACAATATAACTACGACGTTTTAATCTATAATCGGAGTGGGTGCTCATCACTTGAGAACGATCTCAGAATAAGCCGATCGAAACGTCGTAGTTATATTGTATTATTTGTTTGTGTTCAATAAATAATTATAATTAATTATGTGTGATATAAATAAAAATTCAAATTTTAATCAAATTAATCACAAAAATAAAAGCTTCATTACTAATTTTTATTTATTTGTTAATTTTTTTATTAATAAGTTTACAAAATAATAGTACATTAAATTAATTCACTGACACATAGCCGCGGAGTCCAGGGAGGCTCCGGGGGCTTGAACTTCCCTGATTTTTGAAGTGGGAGGGCTGAGGGCCCTACACCCATGGACCATTTATGTCAATTGCTTTTTTTGTAATGAAGACTTTTCTATAAAAAAATTCTAAGAAAATATAATATTAAATATTAATTTTTTTTGTTCACTATTTCAAACTGTTAAAATGTATTTATTTTTTAATTTTTTAAATGTATTATTCTATATATCTATCTATACTTATTATAATCGGCTTGAGCAACGACGTCGATGTGATTTTTTTAATTTCAAAATCCACTAATAGTTCATGACAAATAAAATTTATTAAAATTAGGAAATTTAAATTATTGTTTTAAAACTCATTGAGGAGTCCAGGCATAGACCTTTTTTTGTTTTGTTTTTTTGAGCCCCCCTGAAAAATCCAAACTCCGGCGTCTATGCACTGACATATACCATACATCTGAATACAAAAATTGCAAGACTGGTGGTTGGGTTTAGGGTGACAAATAGACGATAGACTACTGGAGAAAATTAAGAATTTAGACGAGGGACCAGAATATATTGAAGAAACGAGAGCAAGAAACCAAGAAACCAAAAACCCATAAGAATTAGGGTTATTAACGATTATTTATTCAGATGTGTATTTGTCAGTGTATTTAATGTAGTATTATTTTTTAAACTTATTAATGAAAAAAATTAATAAATAAATAAAATAAAAAGATTCATCAATTTTTGTTTTATTCATATTTCGAAGAGATATCCAAAAAAAAGTAAGACTTTTTCAGAAATGTTTCTAATTTTTGTGACAAAGCAAAAAAAAAAACGGATCGCAACTCTCAACTTATTTATTACTATTCAATAGTGAGAATAAAATATAATGTAGCCTCTTATATAGATCTGTATTATAAACGCATTAGGATTGAGAGACCGGTGAGTCAAGGCCGGAGAAATAAGAAGGTTGAATTCAATTCAGTCGCGAGACAAATTTTATAGCCTGCTGATTTTAATAAATACAATTTTATTTATTCATTTTTAACCTTTGCAAAAGTTTATACATCACACACACACTCAATTACTCTTTAAGTTAAAAATTATTTTCTGTATTTTATTTATTTATTTATTTTATTCTCTTAGTGATGCTCTGAGGTGTCTTGGCTCTTAGAGCAGAAAATACAGAAGAAACTTTTGGATTACAACTGGTATCTCCTGACGATGGGTTGACAGCCCGAAATATATATATATTGAGAAAACACTCTCTCTTTTTAACCGACTTCAAAAAAGGAGGAGGTTCTCTATTCGACTGAATTTTTTTTTTTTTTTTTGTGCCTATGTTACCTCATATCTCCGCCAATGTCAACCGATTTTGAAAAAAAAAATTTGCATTGGGTCCAGTCTAGCTTCCGATTGGTCCCATTTTTTTTTGGTTTTTTTTTTCATAGGTATTAGACCTTTTTTATTAGGTTTGTTTAGACCTAACCTCTTTGTTTATGAACCGATTTCGATGGTTCTTTTTTTATCCGATAGGGGGTGTCTTAGGGATGGTGTCATATTAATTTGGTCAATTTCTGATGATATGATCACTATTAATAACATCACTAAAAAGAGAAAAATAAAAATAATTTTTAAGAGAAAAAATAAAAACCGACTTCAAAAAATTAAATGCAACAAATAAAATACACTAAAAGGTATAAAATAATTATTATCTTATTTGGTTACAACTAAACGACGAAATATTAACATGAAATTACTTTTTGAAGTCGGTGCCAAACATATACCTTTTATGAATCGCACTCGACGGATCTTACTTAGTACGTTTGGCGGGTACGCTCGTTTATAGGTATAGTTTGTTTGGTACCGACTTCAAAAGTAATTTCATGTTAATATTTCGTCGTTTAATTGTAACTAAATAAGATAATAATAATTTTATACCTTTTAGTGTATTTTATTTGTTGCATTTAATTTTTTGAAGTCGGTTTTTATTTTTTCTTAAAAATTATTTTTATATTTATTTCGTTCACGTGAAACAAGTGCCCTAGTGAATAGCTCATTGTAAATAATAATTTTCCAAAAAAAAAAAATATTTTTTCTTTTCTTTTATTAGTAGATATCTGCACTTATTTGTTTTAATAAATTTTTTTAATCAAAGAGAAAATTATTTGAAAAAAAAAGGGGGGGGGGAGCAATCTGAAAAGTCATACCGCACTACTGGAGAGTATAAATAAAAATTTCATTAAAATATGGTTAATAGGATTTTAAAAAGTCCTATAGTGTATATAATATATTATAGTAAATAGTTTTTGTTATTTGTGGTTTAAAAATTTTGAAAGTATTGTATTTTTTGGAATACTAATTTTCTACTTAGTCTTTTATTTCTTATACCAACGGTTTTTCTCAGCCCCTTTGGGGCACGAGGAAATCTGTAAGCCCGGCTTTTGGCTACCAAAAAGTATACGAAATTATATTGATACATGCTAGAAATTAACAATAATTAAAGGAGTCAATAAAAGAGTGTGTCTTCTGCTGGAATAATAAATTTTTTAAATTATTTATAACGAGACTATAGTTTTGAGAACTTTGCCCTCTTCACCAGCATATTACAATTGATTCACAGTGAATTTTACACACGTGGACTTATTAAAAAAATATTTTATTCCAGCAGAAGACACACTCTTTTATTGTCTCCTATAATTTATAAAAATTCTGCTACTCTCGGCAAAAGAAACTTTCAATTTAATAATAATTAATTTTATATCTAATTAATGAAAACTGTTAAGTTTGAATTTTTATTTAAATCACACATAATTAATTATAATTATTTATTAAAAACAAATAATACAATATAATTTCAATAAATAATTATAATTAATCATGTGTGATTTAAATAAAAATTCAAACTTTAATCAAATTAATCACAGAAATAAAAGCTTCAACAGCTTCATTACTAATGAAAACTTTGTAATAAAATGTTCATTAAAATAAAATTTCAAGTTTTAAATTTAAATTATCTATTCGTAATTAAACTTTAACAGTATTAAATTGAAAGTTTTTGTTTTGAGTAGCAGAATTTTTATATATTGAAGGAGACAATAAAAGAGTGTGTCTTCTGCTGGAATTATAAATTCTATTTATTTATAACGAGACTATAGTTTCGAGGGCTTTGCCCTATTCATCAGTCTATTACAATGGGTTCACAGGAATTAATTTATGAATATATATATATTAATTCCTGTGAACCCATTGTAATAGACTGATGAGTAGGGCAAAGCCTCGAAACTATAGTCTCGTTATAAATAAATAGAATTTATAATTCCAGCAGAAGATATACTCTTTTTATTGTCTCCTTCAAACTTTAACAGTTTGACAGTTAAATTTTAACTAATATAACACATTTTAATAAACCTAAAGTTTATTTGCTGGGGGTACGTTTAGTTAATGATACACAAAAAGGGGTATATGGGTTGAAAAAGGTTTAGAGCCCCTGTCTTATAGAAACCCAAACTTTGAAAAGATTATCATTTTTTTTCTTTAATTTAAGAAGATATTTCATGAAGATAGAAGAAAACAATATACTTTATTTTAGAACAATTAACTTTTTCATAAAAAAAAGGCAGCTAAATCCCAGAGTATTCATCATTTGTTCTGATTGGAATCAATTAAGTGATTAATGTAAGTGTATTTTTTCTCTCCTGATTGATCCACAAAGGAATTTCATTACAAGATCCCCCGTCTCGTCCCCTCGTCCCCTCCCCGGCCGGCTCTTCTTCAACTATGTAGTTCGTTCTCCTTCTGTTCGTTCGTTCGTTCTTCTCTAATGATCAATCGTTCATTTTTCATTTGGATCTTTGAATAATTGCGCGATTTCTATAGGGTGAAAGGAATGCGCTTAGCTCAGTTCTTTAATTAAAATTAAAAAATTAATTAAAAAAGACACAAACATCTTCTTTTTTTAGCTATTGTTAATTACAAATTGTAATTATGACATTAGATATAAGAATTGTTGTTGTTGTTTTGTTTTTTGTTTTATCTTGTGTTGAGTTATGAAACGAATTGTCTTTTCATTTCGGTATCTCAAACAATTAATGATTTTTTTTCTATTGTTCTTTGTTTTTATGAATGCAAAAAAGATTAGATTACCGTAAGCTCTGGCGTGTGAAAATATTGTGGCCAATCTCCAAAGATCTAGTAAATTAAGTCAGAGGGTGAGTGTTGAAATACACTGTCTGCCATTGGAGTTGTGTTGTTTAGCATCCTCCTGGGATTAATCTGGTAGTTTTAAGAAATTATAGGATTCGCTACCCATTATCTTCATTAGATATGTAAAGACTCAAAGTGATGGAGCACAGATTATAGAAGACGATAAAATCCAAAAAATCAAAATTTAACGGGCCAAAATATTAAACTGCTTCGGTAAAAAAATATCTTTCATCAGTAGTAGCAACGAATTTAGTAAGTAAAAATTAATAACGCAACGAATCACATTATATATGCCAGAGCCTCTAAAACCTAGCTGTACCTACTTGATAAGAAGGTAGAGGTTTCCTAAGATTTTACGTACCTATGTATTTCGAAGGCCTTTCTTCTTCTTCTCAAACCATAGGGATGACAATATTTATAAAGATCACTTCTATACTAATTGTTGGGGTATATATCTGCTTCGGATAAAGGGCCGTCCATAAATTACGTCAGACGAATTCCAAGATTTTTAGCCCCCCCCCCCTATATTGTGACGTCACACTATCACTTTTATACCCTATAATACTATATATATTTGTCTAGATTAATTTGTAACAACGCTAAGAGAAATTTCTCTAAAAAAATTTCCCTCTTGCCTAGAATCGAACCTACGAACTCTTGAACTAAGGTCATTAGCTTTAACCACTAGACCAATCTAACATTAATATTTATACCATGATTTCTGTTACTAAAACTATAAATTTTTGATTTAGACTTTGTGTCGAGATAATATTGTATTCATTTGAACTCGAATGAAAATGAAAAAACACCAATTGATTTTAAATTAAAAAAACATTAAATATATATTAATTAACGAGGCAAATTTGAAATATAATTGTCAGCTCGGATTTTAAACTGACAGCTCCAATTGATTTTCATTAACCAGGCAAATTTGAAATATAATTTTAATTTGCACTCGAATTTTGAAATGAAAGACTCCAATTCATTTTAAATTAAGAAACATTAAATATATTGATCATTATTCTTCCCCCCCCCCCCCCCCCTCGCCACTCAAAAGTTAAAGAGGCGAAACTTTTAAGAGACGATGTATTTTCGGCAGTTTACCGGTATACATTTGGAGTGTAGTTTTTTAAGAGGAATAAAATTTTTGGACCGAGACGCTGCCCGCCAGGGCACCAGCCCGGAGGGCCGAGCTTCGAGGGCGTGCCGAAGGCACGCACGAAAAGTTCGTAAATAAATATTTAATTGTAGAAATCTGGTTAATCCTCAAAATTATTATATTAATGAAAATATTATTAATGAATCTAAATTTTATAAATATTTAGGCGTAGTACATAGTCAGGCAAATTTAAAGTGGGATATGTATATGAATTATATAGTCAATAAGGCTTATAGATAATTGTGGGTGTTTGGTAGAATTCAGAATGGTACATCTAGAGAAGTTAAGTCAAAAGTTTATTTAACTTATGTAAGACCCAATTTAGAGTATTGTTCGGTGGTTTGGGACAAACATCCGTAACAATTAGAGAGGAAAATTGATATGGTACAAAGGAGGGCGGCTAGATCTGTTTTTGGTAAATTTGATAGGTTTAGTAGTGTCACTTCAGTGATTAATAATTGTATAAATTTTTTGTCTAGATTTATTTTAGCAACATTTTCAGGTTGGAATTCAAGAATAACCTGAAATCTAGAAAATATATTTGAAAATTTTAATTTGATTTTTGTGACATCACAATTTTGAAGATACCGGGGCTCCCCTGTCACATTTTGTCACAAATCTGAGATGATCCCTCCTCTTTACTGTGTAACGTAATTTATATACGGCCCTTAAATGAAGTCATTTTTTTTATTATTTCAAGTTAAATCTACCAGGATTTCGAGAAATTATTTGATTATCTTCAAAGTTTGATCGTAAGTATTATATATATACTTAACTTACAAGTGCTATGTTATGTAAGAACCGTTACAAGAGTGGAATAGAACAAAAAATTGATCAAAAGTACGGCAACGTGAAAAAATTAATGTTTCCTTGACACGAAATCCGTTTTATTCCTCAACAATTATTATAAACATTCACTAGACTCAATTCCGTGATCATTTACTGAAATGGTTTAAATATACTTCACATTTATATGATGAGGTATATTTTATTTAAAAAGGAGAAATAAACTGATATCAATGAAAGTGCTTCAGAGTATAAATTTTTTCATTAATGTAAGAGGTCTTGCACCTATATCATTAAAAACATGTTGAGAAACACTGTTTGCAGCATATTTAACCCAAAAGTGTATGTTCAATTGACTATCTCTAAGATTGTGTGGATAGCTATACTTAAAGTAAAATTCTTGATTATCTATCTATGAATTTATCATAACAGTTGTAATTTTTAACCGACTTCAAAAAAGGAGTAGGTTCTCTATTCGACTGAATTTTTTTTTTTTTTTTTTAGTGCCTATGTTACCTCATATCTCCGCCAATTGTCAACCGATTTTGAAAATTTTTTTTGCATTGGGTCCAGTCTAGCTTCCGATTGGTCCCATTTTTTTTCGTTTATTTTTTTTCATAGGTATTAGACCTTTTTTATTAGGTTTGTTTAGACCTAACCTCTTTGTTTATGAACCGATTTCGATGGTTCTTTTTTATCCAAAAGGGGTCTCTTAGGGATGGTGTCATATTAATTTGGTCAAGTTCTGATGATATAATCACTATTCATAACATCACTAAAAAGAGGAAAATAAAACTAATTTTTAAGAAAAAAATAAAAACCGACTTCAAAAAATTAAATGCAACAAATAAAATATACTAAAAGGTATAAAATAATTATTAACTTATTTAGTTACAACTAAACGACGAAATATTAACATGAAATTACTTTTTTGAAGTCGGTGCCAAACATATACCATTTATGAATCGCACTCGACGGATCTTACTTAGTACGTTTGGAGGATATGCTCGCTTATAGGTATAGTTTGTTTGGTACCGACTTCAAAAAGTAATTTCATGTTAATATTTCGTCGTTTAGTTGTAACTAAATATGATAATTATTTTATACCTTTTATTTTATTTTATTTTTAGTTCTTATTATTTTATTTGTTGCATTTAATTTCATTATGAATGGTTTACAGCAAAAAAACCATGTTAATATTTCGTAGTTTAGTTGTAACTAAATAAGATAATAATTATATTATACCTTTTAGTGTATTTTATTTGTTGCATTTAATTTTTTGAAGTCGGTCCTTATTTTTTTCTTAAAAATTATTTTTTTGAATTTACAATTTACATGCCTATGAAAAAAAAAACTATCGAATAATAAAATGAAATTATATTTAATGATGAAATTAAGACATTTTTGAATTAAAAAAAAAACCGAACGGCAAATTGTGGAAAGGTAATTGTTAAAGAGCGATCTTTTTAACCGACTTCAAAAAAGGAGGAGGTTCTCAATTCGACTGATTTTTTTTTGGTGTGTTACCTGATATCTTCGCCAATTGTGAACCGATTTACATAATTTATTTTGCATTGGGTTCAGTATAATTTCCAATTGGTCCCGTTTTTTTTTCATTGGTACTGGACCTTTTTTGATATGTTTGTTCACCCATAACTTCTTTGTTTATGAACCGATTTTGATGATTCTTTCTGCGTTTGGATCAGTATAACTCCAAGATAGTCAAGATATCAAAGTATTTATTTTATGTATGTTCGGTGAGAACTTTTTGTCACGTGGACCGATATCGATGATTCTTTTTTTATTGGAAAGGGGGTACCTTAGGGGTGGTCCCATATTAATTTGGACAAGTTCTGATGATATGATCAATGACGAAATAACCTAAATTTCCAATTCTTATGAGCAAATAATAGAAATTATAATAAATAAAATCTTTTATAAAAAAAATCATAAAACATTCATTTAAAACCACAAACGTTTCGAGAGAATTTCTATATTTATTAATTGAATTTTATTATCATTTTCTGATTCATTCGCCCGACAGTTTCTTCATGCAAGGTATTATATTAAGTCACTATTAAAAACATCACTAAAAAGAAAAAATAAAAATAATTTTTATAAAAAAAAATAAAACCGACTTCAAAAAAATTAAATGCAACAAATAAAATAATAAGAACTCAAAAATCAAATAAAATACACTAAAAGGTATAAAATAATTATCTTATTTAGTTACAACTAAACCACGAAATATTAACATGAAATCACTTTTTGAAGTCGGTGCTAAACAAACTATATAAGAGAGCTTACCCGCCAAACCTACCAAGTAAGATCCGTCGAGTTCGATTCATAATAATGTATATGTTTGGCACCGACTTCAAAAAGTAATTTCATGTTAATATTTCGTCGTTTAGTTCTAACTAAATAAGATAATTATTTTATATCTTCTAGTGTATTTTATTTGATTTTTGAGTTCTTATTATTTTATTTGTTGCATTTAGTTTTTTTGAAGTCGGTTTTATTTATTTTTTATAGAAATTATTTTTTATGTCATTGACTACTCTGAAGATTGAATAGGAAAAGGTGTGAGTTTCTTTACTAGAAAATGCAATTAAATTTCTATCTACACCAAACGAAAGATCAAATAAAAAATAAAAATCCAGCAAAAACAAGAATATGTAAATGTGTGTTCATCTATCTCTCTATCCATAGCCAGTTAATGAATATTCAACAGGCATCTTGTTCGGTTGGGCTTGCATGCAACATTTGCCTGAGCATGTCCTTCTCTTGCAATTTGCTAATAAATAAAGTATATCCTCTCCTAGGTGAGGGTGAGGGGCACCCAGGGGTCTTTGTGGATGTACCTCGCTATTTAATAATCATTCCGAATATCAACAACTACATCACCCAATACATTCAATCAATTTATAAGCAAATAAAATTAATTTTCATTTCCATTACTTACAATATATGTGTAAAAATGATGTGTTAAGAATTAAATTAAAATCTTGTTTTTCGTGAAAATATTCCAAAGTTGAGATTTTTACATATTTTTGTGAATTTCAATGTTCCCTGATAGCAAAAAAGTGATTTTTAGAAAGTTTATGTGCCTATGTGTTAATATGTGAAGGTACGCTACAGAGATGGGCAAAATACATCAAAACATGTACTTTCAATACAAAATACTTGAAATCATGTATTTTCGATACAAAATATTTGAAAACATGCATTTTCGATGCAAAATACCTGAAAAGATGTATTTTCGATACAAAATACTTGAAAACATATATTTTCGATACAAAATACTTGAAAATATGTATTTCCGTTGCGAAATACTTGAAAACATGTATTTCCGGTGCAAAATACTTGAAAATATGTATTTCCGGTACAAAATACTTGAAAACATGTATTTTTCGATGCAAAATACTTGAAAATATGTATTTTCTATGCAAAAATACTTGGAAACATGTATTTTCGATTCAAAATACATGAAAACAAGTATTTTCGTTGCGAAATACTTGAAAACAAGTATTTTCGATGCAAAATATGTGATAAATTTCTAGTGGGTTGATCAGCCAAAGAAAGAATGCATCGGGTATAATAAAATTCTCAGAATAAAGACGTTTCGGCCTGAATTTATCGGGCCATCTTCAGTTTATTGGGAATTACACACATATTACCATAAGTTTATCTGATTGTTCCTGAATTTGTCAACAATAAGAAACTTAACTTCATATATTTATTGAAGGAGACAATAAAAGAGTGTGTCTTCTGCTGGAATTATAAATTAAATAGGAAAATAGAAATTCCCGAAAGATTTATTTTAAAAATAGCCGCTAAAATATAAACTTCACGAACGCCACCTACAGTCAAAATAATAAAACAAGTATAAATTTCAATTCCTAACTTGCCCACACTGTATATTTTCTTAACCTAACCACATGAAAGATTTTAACCTTTCATTCATAAATTAATTCCTGTGAATACATTGTAATAGACTGATGAAGAGGCCCTCGAAACTATAGTCTCGTTATAAATAAATAAAATTTATAATTTCAGCAGAAGACACACTCTTTTATTGTCTCCTTCAATATATAAAAATTCTGCTATTCTCGGCAAAAACTTTCAATTTCATATATTTATTCCCAGGTAACACACAATATCCCCAGAATATTCTAAAAAGATTTAAATGTCCTTAGAATATCCTTAGAATATTCTTAGGATATTGTGGTTACTCTGGTTGTTGTACTGGAGCCCAAGATTCAGAGATGATGAATGGGCTCAGTACAACAATAAATATACATATGAAGTTAAGTTTCTTGTTGTTGACAAAATCAGGAACAATCACACAAACCTACGGTAATATGTGTGTAATTCCCAATAAACTGAAGATGGCCCGATAAATTCAGGCCAAAACGTCTGGGAATTTTATTGTAACTGGTGCATCTTTGCTTTGGCTCCTTCAACCCACTAGAGATTTTAATTACTTATCACGGAAAAAATATTGTTTCATATTTATTGTACGAACATGTTTCTGTACATCTTGTATTTAGATTCTTTTGAGAAATTATGAAAAAACTAATAAACCACACATCCTTTACTTTATTAATTAATATCATGTTTCACCTAAAACCTACACCACTTTCCCTAAGTAAAAAAAAAAAATAATACTTAAAAAAAAAGTTGGTTCCCAACAAGGGTCAAATTTAAGTGTACGGTGTTAAATAAAATATAAAATTCTTCCAAAACTTAGTGACTTATGTAGAATTTAAATTTTATAAATTATAGGAGTTTATTTAGTTTGTATAAAAAATCTTATAAAATTTTTCAATTTTCAGTACTAAATTAAAAAATTAAGTAAAAAGAAAGTGAGTTTTGATTTCGATATATTTCAGGTTATCAGCCCATCTTCAGGAATTAGAAAACTGAATATAAAATTAGAAAAATGTGTACAAGTAATAATTTTTTTGGAAACAGGTGTGTTAAGGGAAAGTGAGTACTAAAGAGTAAGTAAAACTACAGAATATGGTCTACCAGGAGCGACCAAAAATGTTTAGTAAATCTATCAAATAAATAATGATAATTGACATAAAATTAATCTATTTATTTATTTTATATGATTATATAAATCCTCTAAAATGTATTTTACTACTATTGAAAATTGGAGGCCACTTCTTTCGTTGGTTCATTCACCTATCAACTTAGATTTTTTCCCCGCTTGTAAATTAGCAACTTTATTTTTAAATTCTATATTATATAGTGAAATCATTTTTCTATCTTGTCTTGTTAAATGAGAGAGTAAATCAAAATTTATTTAATGAAGAGTAGCCTTTTTTTTCTTTTGGTCTCCAGCCAATCTTTTTTTTTTTTAAAAAAATTTTATTCATTCATTTTAATTTTGTAAATTTTAGATTTTTCATCATACTTTTAAATCATCTTAATATAGATCTATATGATTAATTATATATCGTTAGCCATTAATCAAAATTTAAATTAATACTTAATAAAATGAATTTTAAATTTGAGTATATTTTTTCAAATATTTAAAGAATTTTTTAATGTAAAATAAAAATAAACTAATTTTTAGTTTATCCATTTTTTAATAATGAACAAATGAACATGAAAAACTAATAATAATCAAATTGTAAGAAATAAGTAGTACTAAATTATAGACTTAATAAGTGTTTAGAAAAATCCATAAAAAACTAAACTTATCTATTTAAGCAGACAATAAAAGAGTGTGTCTTCTGCTGGAATTATAAATTTTATTTATTTATAACGAGACTATAGTTTCGAGGGCTTTGTCCTCTTCATCAGTCTATTACAATTGATCCCTTAAAAATTAGTATTTTCGAATCGTTATAAATTTTAAAATCATATAATAATTCACCAAAAAAATTCTTAAATCGAAAAATAGAAATTCCCGAAAGCTTTATTTTAAAAATAGCCGCTCAAATAAAAACTTCATGAACGCCACCTACAGCCAAAATAAAACAAGTATAAATTTCAATTCTTAACTTGGCCACCTGAACAATTCTTAACCTAGCCACATGAAAAATTTGAACCTTTCATTCATAAATTAATTCCTGTGAATCAATTGTAATAGACTGATAAAGAGGGCAAAGCCCTCGGAACTTTAGTCTCGTTATAAATAAATAAAATTTATAATTCCAGCAGAAGACACACTCTTTTATTGTCTCCTTCAATATTGTAAAAATTCTGCTACTCTCGGCACAAAAACTTTCAATTTAAACTTATCTGTTAATTAATAGTCAATTTTATATCACAATTTGTATTTATTCCGAAGCATCTCGCCTGAATGATTAAATTTGTCATCGCCAAATTAGAAGGGCTGTCCTGCTCAACAGGGGAATCCCTGTTACTGTTTCCAGAGCGGTATATGGGAATATAACTAATACAAACACTCTCCAATCACCATCCATACCTAGCTTACTCAAAAATTTAATACCTGGAACACCGAGCGATGCTCGGTAATTTTTGGCTTCAATTAAAAGCGATATATTAATATTATTTTAAATTTTAAATTCAGGTAAAATAAATGTTGATTTTTATTCGCAGCCAAAATAAAATAAAATTTAATTTATATTTTTACCAACGTTTACACCTGCTATGGGCATCATCAAGACATATTATCTCTGTGCACAAAACTTGTAAATGTAATTGCAATTGAAAAATAATATTAATATTCACTTTCGTTGACCCTTTTAAATCCTGAAGAAGGAGGCAAGATCCTTCGAATTGTCGGATTTTTTAAGAGAATAAAATTGATATTCTAATAAATTATTTTATAGAAAATTACCTTTAATTAATTAAATTGAACAATTTATTTTACATTAATTTATGCATACATTGTTTTTGAGCTTCGACTCCGGAGATTACTTCTCCACCATCGAATGTCCTTGATCATCTTTTAGTCCTTATTTTTAATAAGAGGAAGAAACTAATTAAATAAAAAAACCTCTTTTCCGATAATTATTTCAATTCCATTATTCCTATTCCTCCACCAATTAATTAAATTGGCAAATTCTAATATATTTAAATATTTGTAATGATTTATTTATTAGTGGAATTTAAAATAAAAAAACAATTAATTTTATTAAAAGAAAATTGAAAAAATATAATTATGATTTTTTATTCAGACAACCACATGAGAATAATTATTTCAATTAACAAAAAACCATCAAAAACAACTTAGCCGAAGATGAGACTGTGACAGATCGAAATGTCAACCCAAAAACCCCCCAACCCGTAAATTTCATCAAATCGTTAGAGGCGTTTTCGAGAACTCGATTCTATATATATACAAGAATTGCTCGTTTAATATAATAAGATAAGATTTAATATTCTTTGATTATGCATATGGCCTTTGTGACAGCGACCCGATTGAATTAGTTTCAATTTCTACCACATGGCGCCAGCACCATACTTACAATTTACCAATAGGGATAAATGTTTACTTTAATTTATAGTATTTATAGTAAGACAAACAACACTGGGGTTACTAAACTATGAATAAAAAATTTCGTGATCCTATGAAATCATTCACTATATCGGTATATATTGTGGGAAAGACCAGATCTTATAATATGCAAATGAGAACTAAGTAATTAGATTTTTCTTTTTCTGTTTTTATGATTCTTCTTTTGTTTTTGTTTTTTTTATTTCATTCAATTGGTGATTTCGATCGTCTGTCTCCTTTTTTTCTTACCGAACCTGAGTCATTTGCAATTAAATATATGCGAGGCATTGTCTCACTAACACATAATCATATATATTCACCTACTGCATAAAGAGAGTGAGAAATACCTGAATAAAAGATAAAACAAAAAAACAAAAATCGGGGTAAAAAGAATAAAAAAAAAAACCTTAAATAAAATGGAAAAATACTCAAAAGATTTAATTACAAACGTTTTTCTTTTGTTTTATATGTCAAATACAAAGTTCCTTTTTCAATTTCTTTTTTCTTATATATTCGCAAAATTGAGATTGGAATTTCCGATTTTTTGTTTCTTTTTTCGTATCCATTTCCAAGTTCTTTCAAGAATTTGCAAATAAATGTCTTTGACGTGTTTTGTAAATAAAATGGAATTTTCGTGAAGAATTTTGAGCCTATTGTCTTTGTTTTTTTTTACATATATTATGGGTATATTTTCATCAAACGTTCATTTATAATTAGATTGATTAACATTTAAAATATGGCAGATGGTGGTTTCTCATTTATTATGGAAACCATTAAAATATATTAATAAAACGCTGCTCTTCATCCATTTAAATTAGGAAATTATTTTAATTAAATGTTTTATTTATTTATTTATTTTTTATTCGGAAATATAGCTACATTCACGACCTATATACATTGAACTCAAAACTTATTTACTTCTCATAGTTCTTGTACTAAGGGATTGTCTTTCAAAATAACCTTAAGTGTAAGAGACGTAGATTTAGGGCTAAAATTCCGATTTTTGGTTGAATTACGTTATTAATAATGAAGTTGAATTATGAGGATTTGTATCTTTTTCAGTAATGTGTGAAATTTGGGGGTAAATTAGTCAACTATTTCGTGGTAGTGAATAAATTCAAATCACATAATATTAAGGTTTCAAGGATGTGAGTTTTTACAATTCAAAAAAATGATGTTGTTATTCAAATTATTAAAAAATTATATCGTTAACATCTTAGATAATCAGGCTTTTGAGATTTTGGAATTTTTTTGAAAATTTTAAATTAATAGAATCTTGAAAAAAAAATATGTGTGAGCCCCATCCACATGAGTTCACAGGGGAAGTGCAGCAACTTCTTTAGCCGTAGATATTATTGAAATAATTTAAATTTCATAATTTTAATAAATTTTATTTTTCATTAAATATTAATGGGTTTTAAAATAATAATTTAAATTTCCTAATTTCAATAAATTTTATTTGTCATTAAATATAAGAGGAGTTTTAAAAAAAATTCCCCTCTATTGAGTCATTTCCCCTTTATTGTAACAAAAAAAAAATCAAACAGATACGTCGCTAAAGAAGTTTCACTTCAAAAATTATTCAGAGTGAGGTGAACTTTTAGAATAACAACATCATTTTTTTTTATTGTAATAAAGAACACATCCTTAAAACCTTTATAGGTATTAAATACGGTCTTATACTGAAATTTGCATCTAGTTAAGTTAAAATTTTACTTTTTGATTTCTAGTAAATCTAAGTGAGATTTATTTGATTAATTTACCTATAACTATAATATGTCAGAGGAATCTCGTCTCTATGGAAAGACCCGGATAGCTAGATTGGAGCTTGGGTTCGAATCCTGAGGGGACAATTCGTCTGACATATAAAAAATAATATTGTTAACATCTTAGATAATAAAAGAGAAGAATCTAATTTTTAGGACAAATTCTAAGATTTTAGTATAAATATTTCATCCCCTCAGGAGTTGCACTTGAAAACTTCAGCTCACACCCTGTAGACAAAAAGCTCTCTTTGAAGCTGATTTTTTGAAAAACAATCCAGCTATTTTCGAAAAAAGATGCTCAAATCTTTAAGTTTTATCTTTTGAAATTTTGGAATTTTCGAATTTTTTGAAAATTTTAAAGTCTTAGAATTTTGAAAAAAATATATAATAAGGTTTTGAATTCTCTCTAGATATAACTTTATTTTTTAAATAAATAACTAATTTTTCCATTTTATTAAAAATATTTTATCTGTTCTTTCTCATGGACAGAAACAAGTATCAGATTGCATGTAAATTCGTTTGTTAATAAGTTCATTCACTTCCGAACAATAACTGAAAGACAACACCTCATTTTTAATAACTTTTAAGGAGATTAGATAGGTGTTGGTTGGTTCTAGGTGAAATATTTTTTAAAATAAGAAATTAACTAAAATTACGAGATAGGTTTAACATAAAAAACTTCATTTTCTCTTAAAAATCACCAACTCATCTACTCTGGGCAAGAAAATATTTTTATTAGTAATGAAGCTGTTGAAGCTTTTATTTTTGTGATTAATTTGATTAAAATTTGAATTTTTATTTAAATCACATATAATTAATTATACTTATTTATTGAACACGAACAAATAATGCAATATAACTACAACGTTTCGATCGTCTTATTCTGCGATCGTTCTCAAGTATAAGTTAACCTATAATGGATGCTCATTCTTGAGAACGATCGCAAAATAAGTTCGTGTTCAATAAATAATTATAATTAATTATGCGTGATTTAAATAAAAATATTTTTAATTTTAAATTAATATTCTTTTCAAAACACTTGTTAGATACACTTAGGTATAGTTTTTCATATATATTGTTTTATTTTAGCCTCTGTAAAAGTTGATTGGAGGTATGTATCAGTGATCATACTTGAAGTAATTACTTTATTTTAACCAGTTCTAATGTGTTTACCTTCGATTAAACCTGATCTATCAAACTTGCTTTATGGATGATTCCTTCTCTCTTTCACTCCCTTTTATACTTCTATTCATATATTCTATCAGATCTTTATCTTATTATCATTTTCTCTTTAAACATTTGACAAAATCTTATTATATTAAACGAGCATTGCTTATATATATATATCCGGCCGGGTTCTCGAAAACGGCTCTAACGATTTGGATGAAATTCACTGGTTAGGAGGGTTTTGTGTTGGACATTCGATCTGTCACGGTCTCATCTTCGGCTAAGTTGTTTTTGATGGTTTTTTTTTGTTAATTGAAACAATTATTAACAAGTGGTTGTCTCGATAAATGTATAATTACATTTTTATTCAATTTCCTTTTAATAAATAATTGGTTTTTTAATTTTATATCCCACAATAAGATCATTATAATTATTATTATATATTAAAAGTTGGGAAATTTAATTGATTAAAAGTCGAGTTTTAAATCCCACAAATATTAATTTGACAATTTAATTGATGAACTCAAAAATTGTTATTTAATTAAAAAAAAATTATACCATATTTATTTATATACTTATATACACATAATCTGTGGGCCACTGAAGGCTAGAAATGCAAAAACTGGGTGAGTGGCGGGAGTGGGGGTAGATGTGGGGGTGCAGGAGGTGGGTTTCAGTGGTGGTGGGGGGTCCGGGGAGAGGTACGGGGTTTCGGGGGTGGGGATGTATGTGGGGAGGTAGGGTTGGAGGGTGCAGGAGGTGGGGTGAAGTGGTTGGGGTCCAGGGGGCGAAGGGGGTTTCGGGGATTAATATATAGCTATTAACTGAAGCAAAAAGTTACCGAGCATCGCTCTGTGCCCCAGGTACTTATATATTAATATTAAAATCATCAAATTTGAAATCATTTCGCATTAGAAAAAAATACTAATACTAATAATAATTAATAATTTTTTAATGAACAAACCGGTCTGTTGTCTCGTCAATGGCGCTTATTACTTCATTTTATCCTGTTTCTTTAATAGCCGTCCGTGTGTGCCTGTATAGTACATTTTTAGAATTATAATTATTTCACACTCTGATTATTTTTAAAATAGTTTTTTTTTTTTTTTTTTTTTTAATCTTGTTCTTCAAAGTAATCACGTACTCGTCCTGATTTGATATTAATTATATTTTTTTATTATTTTTATTTCGCAAGGATATAACAAACTCGAGGTATTGAAATCACCCAAAATTTTTAATTTTTGCATAACCGTATTTAGAAATGTCTTAAAAACTAGTTAGAAATATTTTTTGTACATTGTCTTTTCTGTCTGTCTTTTTGGATTAAGATATAGATTTATCTACGATAATGTAAGAACGAAAGCTCGTAGAAAGTTTACTTTAGTGTTAAAAATGTTCGTTTCCAAAACGATGAACTGATTAAATTTTAGAATTTCTTTTAAGAATTCAGAAAATCAGAAAAAATGAAATAAAATCAACATTCGGGGAGTTTTTCAAGATTATAAATAATTTGAAAGTTTATATTGGGAAAATAAGGACAAGTTTTTTATGTGTGACTTTTTATTTATCCACCAACGTTTCGTCGACTTTGCCGACTTCTTCTACTATTTGAAGCCCTGAAGAAGTCGGCAAAGTCAGACCGTTGGTGGATAAATAAAAAAGTTACACATAAAAAACTTGTCCTTATTTTCCCAATATAAACTTTCAAATTATAAATTAAATTATGGACGGAAATGATAATAATTATAAATAATGATAAGCTGAAAGCTTTGGTACAAAAGTTTGCAATAATAGCTGCATCTTCGTACTAAGATTTAGTTTTCAATCGTAAATCGTATTCTTTGTCGAATTTTCAAAATTTGCAAAGAGCATACCTAGTCATTAGTTCACTTTTCTTCTCGCATTTTTGTTTCTAATGATTTTTTTAAGCAAGATTTTTATTTAGAAAATTAAAATATATTGACAAACCAGTCGCAGCAGGCTCGCTGTTTGCCAGTAGCAAGATCAGTCAGGCCAATTAATAACCATATCTCCGATTCTGGGAGCCCTGCCATTTAGACAACTGAATTGGCAGCTCTGTTAAGGGTATGCATACCCTGCGAAAAAAAAGGCGCAAGCCATTTATCTATTTTTACTTATCCATACTAAAGCTACTATGGCTTTCTGGTTACAGACGTTAGGGGGGATGAAATCCGTATTACATAATTATTTTTATTTATTTTTTGTTAAATTGAAGGGTTGTTTTGTCACAAATATAATAAAACAATAATTTCAATAACTACCAGTGGTGACCGAAACTGTATAGTTATCAATTAAATAATTCAAATAGTTATTGAAATTATTGTTTTATTAAACGAGCAATTATTGTATATATAGAATTGGTTTCTCGAAAACGGCTCTAACGATTTGGATGAAATTCTCGGGTTAGGTGGTTTTTGGGTTGACAATTCGATCTGTCACGGTTTTTGACTTAGTTATTTGACATAAAAAAGTTTTTAGGTATATTATTTAATACTTTTTAGTGCATTACTGACAAACCTTTTTTAAATTATAATTTATTTCAGATAATATTTTAACGTTTTTGTTTTTGTTCTTCTGTAAATAATGTGATGATCTATATCACTATGGGTCGGTTTTATGTCGCAAAGTAAATGCTTTTTACCACTAACCAAGGATAGGTGGTAAATGGAGGGACTGGGATGGCCAATCAGATGACAGGCACTGGCCATCCCAGTCCCTCCATTTACCATCTACCCAGTGTTAGTGGTAAAAGCATTTACATTGCGACATACAACCGGCCCTAAGTTCTGAATCAGAAACCATAAGAAGAATTATTCAAATTTTCTAGTAATATCAGAAATGTTTACTTCCTTTTTGTTAAATCGTCCTCAGGTGTGGAAAGATGAAAAATGCTTGAATTTCCATAATCCTCGTCTCCAGGATTGTTATGTCCTAGACTTCAATATTAAAAATAATATGTTAGACTGAACGTGCAGGAAAAATCGGACATAAACACAAAAACGTTTCCCTGGTTACGGGTTCAATGAATATAATTGACATTATTATTATTACTATCTTCACATGGTCACATAACATAAATAATAGATAAATTAGCTACAATCACTCAAGTTTTGGTGCAAGGCCATTTTCAAGAGATCGATGACTTGTAATATCACTATTCGCGATCTAAAAACCTTTAAAATATGACTACCAATGTTCTCAACCAAAAAACGTGGTAGCCAGGAAGAATAAAAGAAAGTTACATTGAAATATGACAACATTTGGACGTTTTGACAATCTTATTTATTAAGGGGAGCGCGACCACAAGATTTTTTTATGACGGTAGAACAAACAATACCTACAGGTCAATTCTTCAAATGACTGGAGAAAAATAAACCAATTAATAAAATTTCTATAAAAATAATATTGTAGGGAGAATGTAATGGTTCTTATAGCTTCGTAAGACCGCACCTGTCAAGATATATAATTAGTCGTTGGTATGATATAATTACTATTTACAGTAAAGTTCATGCATAATGACTATTAATTATATGTTCTGATGGAGACACGAATACTTTGTCAAAACGTCAAATTTCAAAACTTGTTTTTTTTTCTCCTCACTGTCTTCTTTTATTGACCAGATTATTTATTCTTTGATCAAGATATGTCTAAGTTAAAAGTTTATTGGGCCATATTCACTGTCTTAACGAGCTTTTCATGGGCTCTGCTCAAGATTTTTTTTTCGGGCTTAAATTTTTTACTTTATCCAATGCGAAGCATGGGAGAAAGTATTGTAATCGCTCTCGCGGCAAGCGCGACTTCAAAGGGTCCTCAGGTAAAGACTACGGAACCCATAGACTGAATTAAGGTCACAAATTGAAGTATTCAATGATATTGAATTTTAGCACGTGACGGTTTTGCCAAAAATTACCTGGAATCTCGTCGAGAGGCCAAAAAGTGCCATTTTTTTGGAAGTGCGTGGGGATGTATGTATGTATGTATGTGTGTGTGTATGTTATCGTTTTTTTCGTCCACGATTTTTTCCACACCTTTGCGCTGATTGAAATGAAATTGAAAACCTACCATTAGCTTAACAAAATGAAGCGCTGATATGTTTTTGGAACATATCGGTCCACAAACATTAGTACTTTATTTCAGTACTTTTTTAGTTTTTTCTAAATATCTTGAAAATGACTTAACCAATTTTGATGAAATTTAATATCCTAATTAAGTACCTTGGGGACCACAAAAAAGGTTAAATAAAGTTTTTAGTAAAATTATATTTTAAAGTACTTTACTCAAGAACATATTAATATTTCAAATGAATTTGGATAAAGTTTAGCAACGATCCGTTGCAGTTTATTTTACAAGGGACAATAATCGATGTTATGGTTGCTCAAGGTTCATCCTATGCTCTGCAGAGATTCGCTTTAAGATAAAATAGATTCGTCCATAAAGAATATCAATACTATTACCATAACTGGATATACAAGACCACTAATGGTTTCAATCAAATAACCAATTAGAAAAAAATATCAATGTCTTTACTAGAGAATATGACACTTCTATATATATCTAGGCCACATATCAGTTATAATGTCTTTTACATTCATTTTCTCTAGCGCGATATGATCTAAAGGAAAAACTTTCTTTCTACATATTCAAAGCATTATTCTTTCGTTTTTACTTAGAGAAAGTGGTGTAGGTTTTAAGTGAAATATGATATTAATTAATAAAGTAAAGGGTGTGTAGTTTCACAGTGAATGAAATAAAACTCAAAGAGGTTTGATAATGGACTAATAACCCGAAATATATTGAGTTTGTATAAACCTCTTTGAGTTTAATTTCATTCACTGTGAAACTACACACCCTTTACTTTATTAATTCATTATTCTTTTGTTTTATATATGGTATTATATATGGCTGTTTGTCATTTCAAAAAATTATAAAGTAAAACTAAAATTATTATTCAGAGCGACCCGGAGTGCTATCGCCGATTGCCAGATGTATCGTGACGGCTAATAATAATGACCATCTTATTGATTTCTTCTGGGGAGATGGCCCAGCCCAACGCTTTTTCCAGCGTTGATCTTTTTATTTAATATTTTACCCAGTAGCCTATATTCCCAGTCAAATATTTATTTATTTTTCTTGACCATGGCGGTTTTCTGCCTATTTATTTATTTATTTTTTATTCATTGACTATGACAACTTCCTGTCTACTTATTTATTTGAATGTTTTTTAAATTATTTATTTTTAAACATTTCTTTAAACCTAGTGACATATTCTATTTATTTTTGTTTTATTTAATTGATTATTTATTTATTTATTCTTCCCAGTGTATTTATTTATTTATTTATTTTTATTGTTTGGAAGACCTGCGGTAATCCCTTTTTTTATTATTATTATTATTATTTTATTCTTGGTTGCAGCATACTAAGGTTTCACACCGTTCTGCTGTGGCCACACCCTGAGCCACTCAACCGGATCCTGAGTGGGAGGATCGGAGGGCTATAAGGAGAGATGTGGAGGACTGTATAAAAATATAAATATATATATTAAAAATATATGACAATATTTCTTGCCCGGGTAAACTGTGTTTTCTTTACTACCAAATTTTTCGGAAAATTCTCACAATAAAAATATTAACATATTAAATATTAGTAATATTGAAGGTTTTATTTTTGTAATTAATTTGATTAAAATTAATTATAATTATTTATTGAATCCGAATAAATAATACAATAAAACTAGTAACGACGTTTCGATCAACTTATTCTGAGATCGTTCTCAAATATGAGCACCCAAACTCAGAGTGGGTCATCATTGGTCATACATGATAACGATCGCAGAATAAGTCGATCGAAACGTCGTAGTTATAATGCTTTATTTGTTCGTGTTCAATAAATAATTACTTATAATTAATTATGTGTGATTTAACTAAAATTCAAATTTTAATGTTAAATATTTTTCTGAATTTCGATCAAAAACTGTTTGACTATCATCTTTTACAAGATAGAAGAAATAGCAATATAGCAATCATAATTAATTAATAAAGTCCATAGCCACCATATTATTTAATTAAATCAAGTTTGTTGTCAGGTACAGGACAGTAGCAAATCAAAAAATTCTCATTGATTTACGCGACGTTTCGCCAATTTTATTTTGGGTTCATCAGGAGTCTAAAAAAACACACACACACAAAACAGAGTTTCAGAGAAATTATAAAAGTTACATAATTTTTGTAATTCCTCTGAAACTCTTTTTTTTGTTTGTTTTTTTTAGACGCCTGATGAAGCCAAAATAAAATTGGCGAAACGTCGAGTAAATCCATGATAATTTTTTGATTTGTTACTTTCGTCTCAAATACCTTCCAACATACTTGATTAATTAATTAATTATTTTTTAATAACGAAACAATCTAGTGATATAATTTTACATTTTGCGAATCGCTTTTTGGCAGATTGAAATAAAGTAATTTTCCATTTATTTTATTTAAATTATAAAGTTTTAATTTAATTATTTAAAAACAATGTATCCTATATTTAAATATTTAATCTTTTGCCCTAATGATTTAAATATTTAAGTTAATGAAGGATATGGAATATGGGTCTGTAGTTAAAGAGATGGAAGTTTGGAATAAAGTCGAATGAAAGAGGTTGATTTCGGAAACCAAGTCATAGGTCCGTATACTCAATTATTATAATATTTTATGAAGGTTTCAAAACTCATCCACGGCCTTTGATAAACCTATAGTAATTGCAAAAATATGTCATTCATATATCTTTTTGAAGTATAATAAAAAGACATCAATCTCCGCTTCTTCTTTTTTTATCTTCTAAATACGACATTGAGAAGAAGAAGAAGAAGATATTTTGCATTCTTGATGTTTATTTTTTGTTTCGGGGGGAGGTTTTTGGGTCGGCTGGTTGTTTGTCTTGTTGAAAGACAATGGCCGGCACATATATCTTTAATTGCCGGGCAGGAGTAGGAGTAGGAGCAGGAGGAAAGCGGTCTCGGTTTCCACTCAGGAGTGGCTCAGGCATGCGGCCCTGGCCCCGGCCCCGGCTGGCCATGTTCTGCTTTAATTACTGGCCAATCCATTACCTACCGTGGCCGAACAATGGCCGCCTTTGCATCCGAGCATTCCATCCTAAGACACACGGGGGGACCAGGTACCTTCCCGAATGGACCACGATGCCTGCCAATGTAATGTACAAATGCATCACGTCCAATTCGAAATTCAGTGCACTTGTTGGTTTTATAAAAAGGACATGCCACGAATACTTGCAACGAATGCCAAAAGTAGGTATTAGCCAATTTGAAAAAAAATCATCGGGCTTCACAGGGAGGAAGACTAAAATTAAGTATAAATAAATAAATATATAAAAATTTTTAAGAAAAAAATAAAAACCGACTTCAAAAAAATTAAGTGCAACAAATATAAAAATACACTAAAAGGTATAAAATAATTATTATCTTATTTAGTTACAACTAAACGACGAAATATTAACACGAAATTACTTTTTAAAGTCGGTGCCAAACAAACTATACCTATAAGCGAGCGTACCCGCCAAACGTACTAAGTAAGATCCGTCGAGTGCGATTCATAAAAGGTATATGTTTGGCACCAACTTCAAAAAGTAATTTCGTGTTAATATTTCGTCGTTTAGTTGTAACTAAATAAGATAATAATTATTTTATACCTTTTATGTATTTTTATATTTGTTGCACTTAATTTTTTGAAGTCGGTTTTTATTTTTTCTTAAAAATTTTTATTTTTCTCTTTTTAGTGATGTTATTAATAGTGATTATATCATCAGAACTTGACCAAATTAATATGACACCATCCCTAAGACACCCCCTTTCGGATAAAAAAAGAACCATCGAAATCGGTTCATAAACAAAGAGGTTAGGTCTAAACAAACCTAAACAAACCTAATAAAAAAGGTCTAATACCTATGAAAAAAAATCGAAAAAAAAATGGGACCAATCGGAAGCTAGACTGGACCCAATGCAAAAAAATTTTCAAAATCGGTTGATAATTGGCGGAGATATGAGGTAACATAGGCACAAAAAAAAAAAAAAAAAAATTCAATCGAATAGAGAACCTCCTCCTTTTTTGAAGTCGGTTAAAAATAGACCTATATACTATATCATTCATTCTTACATTAATTCAAAATATCACAGTTATTTATCACTGATCACCCTGTATGACTGTAAAAGGGGTCATCCAAGAAGAAAGACTAGACTAAAATTAACAAATAAATAGATAGCTAATAAATAAATACAACAAATAGGTATAAAAAAAAAAAAAAAAAAACAGGAATAGAAATATATGTCTGAAAGCCTTGGATAAGTACGCTTTACATGTACTTTAATAGGTCTATCTCTGAGAGATAAATTTGTATGTTATTTATATAATCTTCCCCTTCTAAGATATCCCTTGAAAAAAATGTCATTTTTAATTCGCTGATTTCTGTATACAGGACATTCGTATAATAGATGAGTTATATTGACTAATTGATCACAGGGGATGGACCAGGGGGTAAATGAAAAAATACACATATTATATAGTTAAATTACATGAGGCGTTTAGGGGGGGGGGGGGGTGGAATCCAGTCGAATCTCATGTGGGGGAGATGTATTTTTTTCCGGAAGAAACAGTGTAAAATTCAGAGAAAACTAGGTTAAATTAAATAATAATAATAATAATAATACTAGTCTTAAATAAAAAGTACCTGGAACACCGAACGATGTCGGTAATGCATATGTTTGTTTTTGATTTAATCAACTATTTGTTTTATTTTGATCCAACCACCTGTTAATAATTAGTTTCATTAAAAAACTTTTCAAAATATTTATTTCCCAAAATCGACTCTTCCATGTCTTCAGCAATTGTTACCAAGAATAATCGAAATGTCAAAAATTAGTAGTTTTCTTTATCTTTGGGTAACCTTTCCATCAATTCAGCATTAAATTCTACCACTAATTAATTAATTTGTTTTCTAATTAATTAAATTCCATAAATTTAATATATAATAATATTTGTATTGATCTATTAGTGGAATTTAAAATAAAAAAAATCAATTAATTTTATTAAAAGAAAATTGGAAAAAAATGTAATTATAAATTTTTATTCAAACAACCACCTGTGAATAATTTTGTTTTTTTGGCTTTTCGGCTTTTCGAGCCAATTTACGATACTAATTATTTTAAATTTGTCTCTACCCCCCTGGGGTCAGGCTTCGAGTCGGATTAGAACCCGGGTCCACTTGGTTTGTGAATATTTCAATTAACAAAGAACCCATCAAAAGCAACTTAGCCGAAGATGAGACCTTTTTTAAGTGTTTATTAGCCAAAAAGATTTATATACATTTTTTACAATAATATCCCTAACACTCAGGATATGGAATATTATTTTTTTTAAGTTTAATCTACATTACATACAATGTATTCGCAGTTATGAATTAATATATGATTCACTTATTACATACATTTTCGGGTTTCCCCTTCTTAAATTAAGGGCTAGGGATATAACTTTTTATTTTTGTTTTACAAGGAAATGGCTTAAAAAAAACGTTTTTTTTTAATTAAATAACAATTTTTGAGTTCATCAATTAAATTGTCAAATTAATATTTGTGGGATTTAAAATTCGAATTTTAATAAATTAAATTTCCCAACTTTTAATATATAATAATGATTATAATGATCTTATTGTGGGATATAAAATTAAAAAACCAATTATTTATTAAAAGGAAATTGAATAAAAATGTAATTATACATTTTTATCGAGACAACCACCTGTAATTGTTTCAATTAACAAAAAACCCATCAAAAACAACTTAGCCGAAGATGAGACCATGACAGATCAAATTGTCAACACAAAACCCCCTATCCCGTGAATTTCAAATCCAAGAGAGAACCCGATTCTATATCATCATCATTGAGTATACAGTCCTAAGACTGGTTTGATGCAACAATCCGTCTCCACTCGACTCTGTCCCCCGCCAGCCGTTTAACCTCTCTAAATGTCTGGCATCCCATATCCCCAATTATTTGGTTGAAATATTCTAATCTGGTTCTTCCCCTTCCCCTTTTCTTTCCCACCTCCCCCTCCAAGATATCCCTAAGCAGTCCCCCATGTCTCAGTGTGTGCCCCATCATCTGACCTCTTCTCTTCTTCAGACTCTTCCACAAGGTTCTTCTTTCTCCGATTCTTCCAAGAACTTCTTCATTTGTAATTTTATCCATCCATTTGATATTCGTCATTCTTCTGTAGCACCACATTTCGAAAGCCTCTAATCTCTTTCTCTCCGCTTCTCTAATTGTCCAGGTTTCACACCCGTACATGGCTATGCTCCATACATATGTCTTCAATAGCAACTTCCTGTTTGCTAAGCTGATTGAGGAGGAGCATAGTAGTTTTTGTTTTGAATTAAACCCCATTTTTGCTTGGGCAATTCTTGATTTAATTTCGTTTTCGCTCCTCCCATCCCATGTTATTTTACTTCCTAGGTAGCGGAATTCCTTAACTCCTTCTAGGTTTTCTTGGTTAATTTTGATGCATTCCTGTCTCGTTTGTTCTTTTTTTGTACATACTAGGAACTTGGTTTTATTCTTGTTTATTTTCATTTTGATTTCTTCTATTAGGATTTGGTTAATTCCATTCAAGGCGTCCTCTAATTCTTTTTTATTGCTTCCTAGAAGGGCAATGTCATCGGCAAATCTTAACATAGCGATCTTTTGACCTTGGATTTCTATACCTGTATCAATTTTGTCTTTGAATTCTTTAATCGCTTCTTCTATGTATAAGTTGAAAATCATGGGTGACAGCACACATCCTTGTCTTACACCTTTTTTTATTTTGGCTTCTCTTTGTTCATCACCAATATTTATAATTGCCGTCTGGTTTTGATATAGATTGTAGATTAGTCTTCTCTCTCTGAATTTTATTCCCGCCTGTTTTAATATTTTAAACATAATTTCCCAATTGACGTTATCGAATGCTTTTTCTAGGTCTATGAATCCGATGTAGACGAGATTCTTCCCTGATAAAAGCCCTTTCTATTATTAGTCTAAGAGAGAGGATTGCTTCTCGGGTGCCTCTGTTTCTTCTAAAGCCGAACTGGTCTTCCCCCAGATTTTCTTCAACTCTTTGTTCTATTCTTCTTTGGATTATTTTGGTTAGGATTTTGGAGGCATGTGAGGTTAGGCTAATGGTCCTGAAATTTTCACATTTATCCGCGCCTGTCTTTTTCTATATATATACAAGAATTGCTCGTTTAATATAATGAAGGATAGGTTTTACTAATCATGATTTGTTTTATTACCTTATTAGAAAACCCTCTCATTTTTGTTTTTTGAAAATATTATTCTAATTTATTGATCAATGTTAATTCGGTTCTCTTTTCTCTCTTTCTACATTTTATTAATCAACTTTTTTTTACCTGTTGTTTTATTTGTTTTATTTTGAATATTTATTTTCCGATTGTCATCGTAACTTCATCTCTCCCCCACAAACAGTGAGTGGACTATGAAAGGGAGAGAAGAAGATTGAATAGAAAGGGAGAATGACCACATTCTCTCTATCTCTCCTGTGTATAATGAACACATCATCTTCGGAATCTTGGTCCCCCCCCTTCCTTTACCTATACTATAGTCGTCGGCTGGAGATAGAAGCACACCGTCACTCGCACACACTTAAATACACTCTGGTACAGGTTCAGAGAAGAATAGAACACAATAGAGAGGGTCACAAACAGGGCTTTGTGTTCCTGAGGGCACGATGAGGTCTCGGCTATTCTTTAAAAGAAAATAGAGCCACTCAAATTGATATACTCAAGAAGATTTTCTTTCCTCTGCTTTGACATGTTATTGAAATTAATCTATATTATACATACAATTGAGGATGACAATAACAGGTGGATTTCAGCTATTTGTCAAGAATTATAGAAATGGATCATTAATGAACAATATAAGCTTACTGGACTGCGGTGCAAAAAAATCGAGCCACTAATAAAATCTTATTATATTAAACGAGCAAAAATTATAGTATATATATATATATCCGGTCGGGTTCTCGAAAACGGCTCTAACGATTTGGATGAAATTCACGGGTTAGGAGGGTTTTGTGTTGGACATTCGATCTGTCACGGTCTCATCTTCGGCTAAGTTGTTTTTGATGGGTTTTTTGTTAATTGAAATAATTATTGACAGGTGGTTGTCTCGTTAAAAATGTTTATTTACATTTTTATTCAATTTCCTTTTAATAATTAATTGGTTTTTTAATTTTATATCCCACAATAAGATCATTATAATTATTATTATATATTAAAAGTTGGGCAATTTAATTGATTAAAATGCGAATTTTAAATCCCACAAATATTAATTTGACAATTCAATTGATGAACTCAAAAATTGTTATTTAATTAAAAAAAAAAATGTTTTTTTTAAGCCATTTCCTTGTAAAACAAAAATAAAAAGTTATATCCCTACCCCTTAATTTAAGAAGGGAAAAACCCGAAAATGTATGTAATAAGTAAATAATATATTAATTCATAACTACGAATAGATTGTATGTAATGTAGATTAAACTTAAAAAAAAATAATATTCGATATCCTGGAGTGTTAGGGATATTATTGTAAAAAATGTATATAAATCTTTTTGGCTAATAAACACTTAAAAAAAAGGTCTCATCTTCGGCTAAGTTGTTTTTGATGGGTTTTTTGTTAATTGAAATAATTATTGACAGGTGGTAGTCTCGTTAAAAATGTTTATTTACATTTTTATTCAATTTCCTTTTAATAAATAATTGGTTTTTTTAATTTTATATCCCACAATAAGATCATTATAATTATTATTATATATTAAAAGTTGGGCAATTTAATTGATTGGATGAGGAATGGGTACCAATCGACTTGATTGGGGAATAATGGAATTGAAATAATTATCGGAAAAGAGGTTTTTTTATCTAATTAGATTTTTCCTCTTATTAAAAACAAGGACTAAAGATGAATAAGGACACTCGATGGTGGAGAAGTAATCTCCGGAATCGAAGCAAAAATACAATGTATACATTAATTAATGTAAAATAATTGGTTTAATTTAATTGATTAAAAATCGAGTTTTAAATCCCACAAGCGTATTTTTCTGTACTAGAATTTGGCATTTTAGTTTATTTTTATTTATATAGCTGTAGATGTATTGTATACATATATACACATAATTTGTGGGCCACTACAAGACTTGAAATGCAAAAACTGGGGAGGGGGCGGGGGCGAGGGTGGAGGTCATGTTGATATGTTTCTTCAGGCCTAACTTCTTTGTTTATGAACCGATTTTAATGATTCTTTTTTTATTAGAAAGCGGGTACTTTAGAGGTGGTATCATATCAATTTGGTCAAGTTCTGATGATATAATCAATGACGAATTAACGTAAATTTCCAATTCTTATGAGCAAATAATCGAAATTATAATAAATAAATATTTTATAAAAAATCAATCTTAAAACGTTCATTTAAAACCCGCAAACGTTTCTAGAGAATTTCTATATTTATGATTTGAATTTTATTATCATTTTCTGATTCATTCGCCCGACGCTTTCTCTTACAACATGCAAGGTATTATATTAAGTCACTATTAATAACATCTCTAAAAAGAGAAAAATAAAAATATTTTTATAAAAAAATAAAACCGACTTCAAAAAAATTAAATGCAACAAATAAAATAATAAGAACTTAAAAATCAAATAAAATACACTAAAAAATATAGAATAATTATCTTATTTAGTTACAACTAAACGACGAAGTATTAACATGAAATTACTTTTTGAAGTCGGTGCCAAACATATACATTTTATGAATAGCACTCGACGGATCTTACTTAGTAAGTTTGGCGGGTACGCTCGCTTATAGGTATAGTTTGTTTGGCACCGACTTCAAAAAGTAATTTCATGTTAATATTTCGTCATTTAGTTGTAACTAAATAAGATAATAATTATTTTATACCTTTTAGTGGATTTTATTTTTAAGTTATTATTTTATTTGTTGCATTTAATTTTTTTGAAGTCGGTTTTATTTTATTTTTTACAATTCTAATTTCATTATGAGTGGTTTACAGCAAAAAAAAATCTACCAGATTATTAAAGCTTTAAAAATTTGGATAGGTTTAAAACCCAATTGCGTATGTATGTTGATCTGAGATTTTCACCCATCAATAAACTAGCTTTCCGCATTTTACCTAAGTTAATCATCCAATAAAAACCGTTAGTATCAAGAAGAAGAAATAATATCTATATTTCTGTAAGATTATATTCATTTAGGATTTATTCAAAAAACTTTTCATTCATAATTTTTCTCTGTATTCTTCGTGGAGTTCTTTTCATATCTGCCTGCATATCTTTCCCAGTTGGGGTCCAGACAAATATCCGAGCCCTTCCTGAGTCTTTTTCGTTAGACAATGAAGCCTCGCCTCAAGAGGCTTTGTTTTTTTCATGATCCCCCAAATCCAGTCGAGACATGTTTGTTTTAAACAGAACATATCCAAATAATAATTTATCTAGAGAAAAATGACCTCTGAACTTGGATTATCATTTTCGTTATCGATTCGGTTATTTTAAAATATATTGAAATCAATTAAAATATATTATTATGTAAAGTTGTAACCAACCAATATGGCAGAAAGAGATGAAGATGAAAAATAATAATTAATATTAATTAATTTAAATGAATTAGGAAATACGAGAAATCAGAAGAATCATACTATCTAGAGGCCGTCCATAATTACGTCACACAGTAAGGGGGGAGGGGGCATCTCAGATTTGTGACGGGGGGGGATCTTAAAAAGATCAAATTAGAAAATTTTAAAAATTTTCAAATATATTTTTTAGATTTCATGAAATGAATAAAAATAAAGTTAAACTTTAAATATATTAAATACCTTTAGTTGAGATTAATTTATAAAAGAAAAAATCTACAATTATTAAATTATAGGTTATAAAAGGGATAGTATGACGTCACAATACAGGCAAGGGCGGATCCAGGAATTTTTTATGGGGGGGGGGGGGGGGGGGTGGATGTATATAAGGTGCCCGATGTATATAAGATCTACTTTTTATCTCGAAAGTGTGTCGCGATCGAATTGTCGAAGCGGGGGGGGGGGCAGAGACGCCGCCCCCACACACACACACACACATAGAACTTTATTTTCAATTTTAAAATTTTTTAAAAAATTTTTTTTATTTTTTTACGAATTTTTTTGACAGCCACGGGCCTCTATGGGGGGGGGTCGCCCCTCCGCCCCCTGGACCCGCCCTTGAATACAGGAGAGGGGTTAATGAAAATGTGACAGAATGTGACTAAAAATCTTGAAATTCCTGTGACGTAATTAATGGACGGCCCCCTCTCTACTACTAATAATAATATCTATTAAAATATGTATATCCAATTTTTAAAATACAAATTAAAAATAATTACATTATTACAATGTCTACCTTAACGTCATTGTAGCTCGTTAACTAAATAAGAGATAATCTTAAAGTTTCTAACTTATTTATATTAATTAAAATTTGAATTTTTAGTGAAATTACACATAATTATTTGTTCTTGTTCAATAAATAATTATAATTAATTATGTGTGATTTCACTAAAAATTTTAATTTTAGTCAAATTAATCACAAAAATAAAAGCTTCAATAGCTTCATTACTAATATTATTATTCATCTTCCACAAAATCTAAAATCATATTAAAATTTTAATTTAACGACTATATTTTTGAGAATTTTTGGTGTGATTAAAATAAAAAATATTTGTTATGTAATCTGAGATATCCTTAAATTAAATTTTCACAATTGTAAATAAATTGGGAATTGAATAATCTGTTACTCACTACAAGTAAAGCCATTATTAACTAACTAGGCTAGGAAGATTCCTCGACCCGTTAAACCGATGAGAGCGCCTTTTAATTTAATATTCGATCTAGAAACAACTGTCCTAGAAGAGAATCGGTTGAGCTATTACTCGATATGTAGATCAAGCTTTTTACTATGGTATATATTACGCTAGGGATTTTAACCCCATAATTAAGGTGGAATATAGGTTGGCAAGTATTGTATTTGTGGATGAAAAAGTGTTTTTCTCGAAATATCTCAAAAATAGCTGAAAATTATTGAAAAATTATAAAAATTTTTAAGAAAAAAATATAAACCGACTTCAAAAAAATTAAGTGCAACAAATATAAAAATACACTAAGAAAGGTGATGAAATAATTATTATCTTATTTGAGTTTACAACTAAAGGACGAAATATTAGCAGCGAATTACTTTTTAGAGTCGGTGCCAAACAAACTATACCTATAAGCGAGCGTACCCGCCAAACGTACTACACGTCAAGATCCGTCCCAATTGCGATTCACAAAAGGTATATGTTTGGCACCGACTGAAACAACTTTCGGGTTAGAAATTTCGTCGTTTAGTTGTAACTACAATAAGATAATAATTATTTATACCTTTTAGTGTATTTTTATATTTGTTTGTAATTTTTTGACAGTCAATTTATATTTTTCTTAAAAATTTTTATTTTTCTCTTTTTAGTGATGTTATTAATAGTGATTATATCATCAGAACTTGACCAAATTAATATGACACCATCCCTAAGGACCCCTTTTGGATAACAAGAACCATCGAAATCGGTTCATAAACAAAGAGGTTAGGTCTAAACAAACCTAAACAAACCTAATAAAAAAGGTCTAATACCTATGAAAAAAAATCGAAAAAAAAGTGGGACCAATCGGAAGCTAGACTGGACCCAATGCAAAAAAAATTTTCAAAATCGGTTGACAATTGGCGGAGATATGAGGTAAACATAGGCACAAAAAAAAAAAAAAAAAAAAAATTCAATCGCAATAGAGAACCTCCTCCTTTTTTGAAGTCGGTTAAAAATTATAAGATTTTTCAAATTAAAAATACAAGAAAAATTAAATATACTATAAAATGAACATATAATAACTAAAAGATTTTTTTTCTTGGGGCCAAAATTGGGGGGAAGGGGTTAAAAAAACTATCCATTTAATATAAGTCCTAGACCCTTTAATCGATTTATACGAAATTTCGCAAATACACCCTATATATTTCCAAACAAGAATCGAAGAAATTTCTAATAAAATAGTCTCTCTTACCAGTCTGGACGAAACTCAACCAAATTTTGTATACATAATGATTATGAATGAGTTTATTAAATATAAGAGAAGGGTCAGGTGTATGGTAAAGTCATTTGGATGGCCACATCAGTCTATTTTTTGTACTAGAATTTTGAATAAAATTAAAATTTCAACTGAGATATGTGAGTATCTTAATAAAGAAATGGATAAAATTACTTTTCAAATTACAATAGAATGTTTTCTGATAAATCTTATTATATTAAACGATCAATTCTTGTATATATAGAATCGGTTTCTCGAAAATGGCTTTAATGATTTGGATGAAATTCACGGGTTAGGGGGTTTTTGTTTTGACAATTCGATCTGTCACGGTCTCATCTTCGGCTAAGTTGTTTTTGATGGTTTTTTGTTAATTGAAATATTTATTCACAGGTTGTTGTTTGAATAAAAATTTATAATTACATTTTTTTCAATTTTCTTTTAATAAATAATTGGTTTTTTTAATTTTAAATTCCACTAATAGAACATTATAAATATTATTTAATATTAGAATTTGCCAATTTAATTAATTAAATGTATTTTTCTATAAAATAATTTACTAGAATATCAATTTCATTTCATCTTAAAAAATCCGACAATTCGAAGGATCGTACCTCCTTCTTCAGGATTTAAAAGGGTCAACGAAAGAACCTCCCTGTATATTAATATTATTTTTAATTACAATTACATTCAAAACTTTGTGGCCAGTGCGTCCTGATGATGGTCATATCGGGTCAAAACGTTGGTAAAAATATAAATTAATTTTTTATTTTACCTTTTTACCGGAAATTAAAATTAAAAATAATATTAATTATTAAAGTCCATAGTGTCCATATTATTTAATTAATTAAGTAAGTGCAGGTATTTGGACAGGTTTTTAAGGTGTAAATCAAAAAATTGTCATTGATTTTTGCGACGTTTCACCAGCTTTATTCTGGCTTCATCAGTCAAACGTCGCAAAAACCAATGACAATTTTTTGATTTATACCTTAAACCTGTCCAAATACCTGCGAACTTACTTAATTAATAATATTAATATTTCGGTTTTAACTGAATCAAAAAATTACCGAGCATCGCTGCGTCTTCCAGGTAGGTACCTAAAATAAAATATTAAGAGTTTTTTGTTTTGTTTTTTTATTGTTTTAGTGAGTTGATGTGAATTCCGAATTCCTGTTTCATGGAAAATCTTCCACTTATCTATTCTGGTTGTTTTTCGAGTGCCATATCTCTCGAGGGGAAGCAAAACCAACATCCATCGTATTGAAGGGCCCACACCCGAAGGGTTTCCAGACACACTTTCCCTGGGTTCCCGGGAACCCTGTGTGGATTCGAGAGATATAATTTTCTACCTGAACTAAACAAAAGAGCACACATTGCTTTTTTCAAATTCCTTCGCTAAATTACAGAGACGGAATCTTGTTTCGTGTTTTTTTTTACCCTCTCGCGCTCTACCTAGAAAAGATGGATGGATGTTACTCTTAAAAGGCGATATCGAAATGGAACAAAAACAATTTTTCTGGAAAGGTTTAGTAAATTATACTTAATAATACAGAGAAAAGTGTTTTTAAATGACAGAAAAATCAGAAATACAATTAATAAAATATCATTCTTTCTTTATAATTATATATAATGTTTTGTTGGAATTGGAAAAACGTCGCAGTATTCAATTCATTTGAAAAGTCATTAAAAATATAATTGTTTTGGTTATTTTTCAATCTTGCGTCAAACCACTCTTCAGACCGATGATCTTTTGATGAATCATTAATATAAGCAGACATTTTTCTGGAAAGGTTTAGTTTTGGCTAATAGGCACACATAGAATATTATTAATAATGAAGCTATTGAAGCTTTTATTTTTTAGATTAAAATTTGAATTTTCAATGAAATCACATATAATTATATAATTATAATTATTTATTTAACAAGAACAAATAATAAAATAAAACTACGACGTTTCGATCGACTTATTCTGCGATCGTTCTCAAGTATATGAGCACCCACCCCGATTTTAAGTTTTTTTTTTTTTTTTTTTTTTTTTATAATGATACTGATACAAGAAGAAGTTGCACCAAGAAGGTACAACCTCTGTAGTCCGTGGTGGACCCTTGTAACGTGAAGGTAAGGGGATATTTAGTGATTGGGTAGCAGTCGAAGGTATCTGTGGATGCTGGTTAACTACAATAACTAAACTTAGGTTCAATACCTGCAAATATTTGATCGGCTATAATCTGATCCCTACACTAATTTATAACATACACACGAAGGCCAAGTAAAAAAATAAACAATTTCTTAATTTTTTAGACAAATTAACTTTTAAACGTTAGTTTTAATTTTTTCTTAAAGCAATTTGAGCCGCGAAAGTTAAATAATATAATGAATAATTTCTTGTGTTAATTCTAAATATTTAGAAAATTATTTTATTATTTTTTGAAAAGAAAGAACACCCGAAGGGATTCGAACCCGTGTCTCTCTCCTTTAGCCGAAGAGCGCCTTTACCAACTAGGCCACGGATTTTTAAAAAATTGTTAATTACCACCTACTTCCTATTTATCTGATCGAAGATTTTCGAATTCCTAATTAATTAGTCGAAACCTTAAAATGTTATTAATCTCTATTTCTAAGCTTGTATATTCATTTTAAAATTTACCGAAATGCATTTCGTTTTGTTTCTAGAAAATGATAATCGAGTCTGAAATCCGAAGTACAGTAAAAAATTACACCTGGAGAAAAAAAATGTTAAATTTTTATTTATTTTCTTTTATATAAGTACGTAAATAAGTACGTTCTTAACATCTCTAAATTTTAATCCTTGTTGGTATATTAAAAATAAGATTCGAAAAGATTATACTTTTTTAAATTTATACAACGTTTCGATCGACATATTCTGCCATCGTTCTCAAGTATGAGCACCCACTCCGATTTTTCATATACTTGAGAACGATCGCAGAATAAGTCGATCGAAACGTCGTAGTTTTATTGTATTATTTATTTGTGTTCAATAAATAATTATAATTAATTAGGTGTGATTTCACTAAAAATTCAAATTTTAATATTAAATATTTTTCAGAATGTTGATCAAAAACTGCTTGAGTATCTATAGAAAGAAGAAATAGCAATATAATCATAATTAATGAATTATTTATTAATTTGGTAAGTGTTTAAATAAAAGACGTGCAGCTTTTATTTATTTATTTTTTATTTATGAGCTCCTGCTAACGTTTCGGCTATTCGTTGGTTGTAGCTATCTTCAGATCTAAACAATGACAAACAATGTTAACAATATTAAATCGGCCTTGTCCGGGTACTATCAATCAATTACAATTTTGTTTTCTACTCCCGGGAATTTGTCAATATTTATTTCAAAATTTTTTTGTTTTATAAAAATATTGACAAATTCCCGGGGAGTAGAAAACAAAATTATAATTGATTGATGTACTCGGAAAATATCGATTTAATATTGTTAACATTGTTTGTCATTGGTTAGCTCTGAAGATGGCTACAACCAATAGCTGAAACGATAGCGGTAGTTCATAAATATATAAAAAAGCTGCAAGTCTCTTATTTTTAAACCCTTACTAAATTAATACAACTACAGCTATAAAGAATTCCTAAAATAAATTATTTATTAGTTGTATTTTATTATTTGTTCTTGTTCAATAAATAATTATGATTAATCAAATAACTCCTAAACTATTAATTCTACGCGCAAATTTTATAATAAACAAAGTTGTAGGGGATGTGATTTCTGACAACTTTTGTTTAAAAAAATTTCCCCAAAAAAAAGAGGGGGGGGGGGTGAAAAAATGTAAATTCTTGCCCTTGGAGCAAACTCAACCAAATTTTGTATACATAATCTCTGGGCCTCTAGAGAGCTAGAAATGCAAAAACTAACCACCCAAAATGGGGGAGGGTCAAAAAATGAAAATTCTTTCTCTTGGGCCAAACTCAACCAAATTTTGTATACATAATCTGTGGGTCACTAGAAGGCTAGAAATGCAAAAACTGGGTGCGGGGGTGGAATGGGGGTGGGGTGAGGAGTGAGGCGGAGTAGTTGGGGTGCAGTCAGGGGCATAGCGGGGGTGGAGTCCAGGGGCTAAGCGGGGGTGTGGTGCGCAGGGTTGGAGGGCACGGGGTGGATGAGGTGCGGGGTCCGAGGTGGGTGGGGTGCGGTTTGTGGTTTGGGGATGGGGGTTGGGAACGGGTGCGGGGGTGGAGATGATGGAGGGGGTTGGGGGGTATTTGGTTAGGGTGCGGAATGGAGTGTTGGGGTGGTGGTGTGGGGACGGGGGTTGGGCATGGTGCGGGGGGTGGGGTGCTGGGTGGGTTTCGGGGGGTGGTGGGGGAGTGGGGGTGGGGTTCGAGGGCTGGGGGTCCAGGGGGCGTGCCTTGCAGCTAGTTATATATAATTTCACTGAAAATTCAAATTTTAATCAAATTAATCACAAAAATAAAAGCTTCAACAGCTTCATTACTAATAAATTTATTTAGGTATTAAATTTGTTCAATGTTTCAGGTAAAGTCTAACTGTTGGTTGAAACTACTCTTCTCAACATATTTGTCACGATATAATTCTTTTGATGATCTTAAAGATGGATTTTTAAAAGTTAAACGTTGGTATTCGATTGCACAAAGAGGGGTTGAAAGCCTGGACGACATAAAAAAAAGATCCAAATACATGAGTTCTCAGACAAAGAAGCCACTGACGTCGCTGATCTTTGCATATGTATAATTAATTGTATCTTGTTTTCCAAATTTAACTCTTGATTTATATCTTCAAACAACGAAAATAGATTTACAAGCACCGTCTATGAATACTTTAAACAAAACAAAGCTGAGTTGCAATGATTGTTTTTCATACTTTGCATACTATAATATATTGTGTTTTGTTTTCTATGTTGTTTTAATTTTTTTCCCTCTAACTAATTAGAATGCTGCATTAGACAGAGATAGAGAGCTAATTAGAATATCTACTGTATGCGAGAAGGGGTTTCAATTTTTTTATTTTTGACAGTGCAATTAAGGGACAACAGCCATGCAATGCAATTTATTATATAACTGTGAGTATACACAGAATATTCATTTACATAGGTACCTATCAACACAGTACCTGGAACTCCGAGTGATGCTCGGTAATTTTTTGATTCAGTTAAAAACAATATATTAAATTATTTTTAACCGACTTCAAAAAAGGAGGAGGTTCTCTATTCGACTGAATTTTTTTTTTGTGCCTATGTTACCTCATATCTCCGCCAATTGTGAACCGATTTTGAAAAAAAATGCATTGGGTTCAGTCTACCTTCCGATTGGTCCCATTTTTTTCATAGGTATTAGACTACTATATTATATTACTTTTTGAAGTCGGTACCAAACAAACTATACCTATTAGCGGGCATCCCTCCAAAGGTCTAAGTAAAATCCGTCGAGTGCGATTCATAAAAGGTCTATGTTTGGCACCGACTTCAAAAAGTAATTTCATGTTAATATTTCGTCGTTTAGTTGTAACTAAATAAGATAATAATTATTTTATACCTTTTAGTGTATTTTATTTGTTGCATTTAATTTTTTGAAGTCAGTTTTATTTTTTTCTTAAAAATTATTTTTATTAATTTTAATTTCAGGTAAAAAGATCGATTTTTATTAAAAGCCAAAATAAAACATAATTTATATTTTTATCAATGTTTTGACCCGCTATGGCCATCATCATGACGTTTCACTGGCCACAAAGTTCTGAATGTAATTGCAATAAAAAATAATATTAATATACACCAAGGTTCTTTCGTTGACCCTTTTAAATCCTGAAGAAGGAGGGACGATCCTTCGAATTGTCGGATTTTTTAAGAGAATAAAATTGATATTCTAATAAATTATTTTATAGAAAAATACCTTTAATTAATTAAATTGGCAAATTCTCAATATATAATAATATTTATAATGATCTATTAGTGGAATTTAAAATAAAAAAACCAATTAATTTTATTAAAAGGAAATTGAATAAAAATGTAATTATACATTTTTATCGAGACAACCACCTGTGAATAATTATTTCAATTAACAAAAAACCCATCAAAAATAATTTAGCCGAAGATGAGACCGTGACAGATCGAATTGTCACCCCAAAAGCCCCTAACCCATAAATTGCACATATATATACAATTTTTGCTCGTTTAATAAGAGTAGATACTAGTTAGTATCGTCTTCGGTAAGTCGTAGAGCCTTGAAATTTGAAACTTAAGCTATTTAGAGGCAAAAAGTTTCCGAGCATCGCTCTGTGCTCCAGGCACTCCAGCAACTCGAATCATCATTTACAATATTCGATAAAGAATTTATAGGCACAGGGGCTGAAAGAAGTTGGCCTTTACTATTAACTAAGCAGCAGGCATTTAGACAGCTTTCACAGCTGTCTATGCTCCGATACTTTCAGAGCTATAAAAAAACTGACTTCACCAATCACTTGATAACTCTTTCAAAATGAAAAAAAGTCAAAACGTCGTGTGTGTATGAAAGCTAACAGATCTAATCTTTGAGCTTAGATTCTTTGTGCTTTTATTTCTAAGATTCTTTTTTTTCAATCCAAACAAACATCGTTAGTTATTTAAAATGGCGCCATGGATTGTATTAACATTTCAAAAATAGATAAAAAAAAAAAAATGGTATTTTTAAACAAATCGCCAAGTGTATATTTAAAATTGCACACCAATCCCTCCTCTCGGGCGCTTATACAAGTGTGTGGAACTATGAGAGAAAAAAAAGCAAACGTAAATTACGTCGATGCCAACCAACTAATACCGAAATAGTAAAATTGAAGAATTTGAAATATTTAGAGCGCCATCCGATGAAGCAGCGAGAGAGTTCACAGGTGGGTGGGAAATTAACATCAGAGAGCCATTTCGCTCATCTTTATTACCCAATTAAACAAATTTATAAAGACATCTTTCTATTCTCAAATGAAATAAGTTATTTGCACCGTTCATTATGCATTTTGCATTTTTGTATCAAATTTTAAAATATACCGGGCGAGATTTTACTTTATTCAATGCGAAGCATGGGTAAAGTATTGTAATCGGTCTGGCGGCAAGCGCGACTTCAAAGGGTCCTCAGGTAAAGACTACGGAACCCATGGACTCAATTAAGGTCACAAATTGAAGTATTCAATTAGATTGAATTTTAGCACGTGACGATTTTGACAAAAATTACTTGGGGTCTCGTCGAGAGGCCAAAAAGTGTCATTTTTTGGAAGTGCGTGCGGATGTATGGATGGATGTTATCGTTTTTTTCGTCCACGATTTTTTCCACACCGTTGCACCAATTGAAATGAAAATGAAAACCTAACATTATTTTAACAAAATGAAGCGCTGATTAGTTTTTGGTACATATCGGCCCACAAACATTAGTACTTTATTTCGGTACTTTTTTAGTTTTTTCTAAATATCTTGAAAATGACTTAACCAATTTTGATGAAATTTAATATTGTAATTGAGTACCTTGAGGACCACAAAAATGGTCATATAAAATTTTTTGTACAATTATATTTTAAAGTACTTTATCCTAGACTACGATAGTTCATTGGATAAAGTTTAGCAACGATCCGTTGCAGTTTATTTTATCTTGAGACAGTCCTTATAACTCAAAAACAATGCATTATATGAAAAAAGTTTCAAATAAAAGTTTATTTATATCAGGGGGGAAACTAAACTACACTATTGTTTGTCGACTTAGAACAAGCTTTTAAGGGTATTTCGTGGTCAAGTTCTGTTTTTTAAATGGAAACCTATATTTTTCTTTTCATAGGGTAAATCTACAAAAAATACTGAACAACTTTCATAAGAACTATTTTTTTATACGACATCAAATATACAAAATATTAAATCACTTATATCTCCAAAAAATCCAAATAATAATTATTTTTAACAATTATTCAACTTAATTATCAAATAATAATGATTAAATATTTAATTATTAAATAAATAATTTAATAATAAATAATAATTAAACTAATTCAGGATTTGGATACATTTTCCATTGAGAGTAATTCAATAATTAAAATCCAAAATCATTCTGGCTAAAATTTTAAGATAATATTGGAATTGAGATCCATCCTCGAGAATATTGATAAAAATTCAATTTAATTATAGAAAATAATTTAAATAAATTGTTGAAGAAATAAATAATTTTTTGAAAAAGTAAATTTTAAATAATTTTTTGAAAAAGTAGGTAAACATTTTAAATAATTATTTATTTGAAATAATTAAATTATTTAAAAATTGTAGCAATTATATTTGCCCCTTTTAGAATACAATTAATAGCCAATTAAAATATAATAACGGACCGTCCATAAATGACGTCACACGAATTCAATATTTTTTTAACTTCCCTCCCCCTGTGTCACATTTTCATTGAACCCCTGTATTGTGACTATCACTTTTTTAGTTTTTAAGGAATTTGGTGTTGGTACTTAGTGAAACATTTTTTAAAATTATTGGATCAAAAATACTTGGTAGGTTTCACATTAAGATATAAAAAATAAAACGAATTTATTTTTGGAGAATCTTTAATCTCGATATATATATTTCGGGTGACTTACCCATCTTCAGGAGAAACAGAAAGTAACTTAAATTAATATATATATCGAGATTAAAGATTCTCCAAAAATAAATTCGTTTTATTTTTTATATCTTAATGTGAAGCCTACCAAGTATTTTTTATCCAATAATTTTATCACTTTTTTATCCAAGAATTTAATAATTGTAGAAATTTTTAGTCTAGATTCATTTTACCAACACTTTCAAGTTGGAATAATAATAAATTGAAATCTAAAACAATGTAATTAATTTTTTTTTTATTTTTTAATTTGACTTTTGTGAAATCACAATTTTCAAAATACCAGGGCCTCCCGGTCACATTTTATCAGGAATCTGAAATCCCCCCCCCTTACTGTGTGACGTAATTTATGGACGGCCCCTAATCATATTAGGAAATAAATAAATAATTTTTTTAAAAATGTAAAAAAATTTAATTTCTTCACAATAAATTTTTTGAAAAAATAAATTTCAATAAATTTTTTGAAAAAATAAATTTCAATAAATTTTTTGAAATAATAATTTCAATAAATTTTGGAAATAAAATATAAAAATATAGCCGCAGCTAGTAGTATAATTGTGTTCGAGATCAGAAATTGGCAAAAATATATACTTAAGATTTATTTTTTCAAGAAAAAACATTTTTTTTTCTTTAATGGAAAAATTATTTGATTTTCTGGGAAAAAAATTTTAAAAATAACAAAAAACAAAAGCCAGGAACCAAGACACAAAATCTACTAATAACAGAAAAATATTTTTCAAGAAATTGGAGATGGCTGTTTATATTTAGTGAAGAGAAGAAAACGGATATCGTAGAGTGAAACTACGCATATATAACTAGAATTTACTTTGCATATTTAAGTAATAGAGAATGATAGCGAGGGTGGAAGCAATCTCAAACGTTCCTCCTATCCCTATCATAATTATCTCTCATTCTTATGTTTTTACGATTTATTTATTATATATGTAATGTAGACTAAATGTAAGTGGATAACTTTTCTAATGTGGTTAATATATATGATAATTTCCTTTTATATTATTTTAAGAACATGTTGTCAGTCATGAAAAGATAAAATCACAATTTATGTAAATTCATCCTACACTATTTTGATTTCGATATATTATATAAATTCTAATAAATTAAATAATCATAGTGTATAACAGAGTGGAAAACACTTATTAACATAGTTAAGTAGTATATAGCTTGATTAATCATAATTTAATTTATAATTAATATTTTACACAGACTAAGATTAATGGGACTAATTAATAATTGTAGTCATGAATTTATACATACCTACCTATATAATATAATTTCTATTACTATATAACAAAGGATTTAGAAACGGGCTTATTTACTATACCTGTTGAGTTTTTTATCTTGAGACTGTCTTATAACTCAAAAACAGTGCATTATATGAAAAAAGTTTATTTATATCAAGGGAAACTAAACTAGCTATTGTTTGTCGACCTAGAACAAGCTTTCAAGGGTATTTCGAGGTCAAGTTCTGTTTTTTAAATAGAAACATATATGTTTCTCTACATATTCTTAATCTACAAAAAAAAACTGAACAACTTTCATAAGAACTATTTTTTTATACGACATCAAATGAAAAAAATATTAAATCAATTAGATCTCAAAAAATCTTAATAATTATTTTTAACAATCATTCAACTTAATTATCAAATAATAATGATCAAATATTTAATTATTAAATAAACTAATTTAATAATAATTAATAATTTAATAATTTTGCCCTGAGGAGCTTTTTTTTAAAAAAATAGATTTACAACACGATAAAATGAAGCTCCTGAGGGAAAAATTATTAAATTATTAATTATTGTTAAATTATTTTTTTAATAATTAAATATTTGATCATTATTATTTGATAATTAAGTTGAATGATTGTTAAAAATAATTATTAGGATTATTTGAGATTTAATTGATTTTATATTTTTTTTTTTGATGTAGTATAAAAAAATAGTTCTAATGAAAGTTGTTCAGTTTTTTTTTTCTAGATTAAGAATATGAAATTTTTGGAATTATATGTTCAGGGTTTCTGGCTCCAATTTTAGTCATTTTTTCACTTAATCAGTTTCCTAGTCTAAATATTCCGACAACTTTGCCATATTTTTTTTCTCTTAACTTTTAAAGTAGGAAAATGGATCAAAATCATCTGAAAACATTAGTCTTGATTTCTAGTTCCACAATATGTATAATTATGACAATTTAAATAAGCATTTATATGTTAAAATAACTACAAACACCGTTGGCAAAGTAATAACTTGGAAAACGGGGCAACTTTGCCAACTGAGTTACAAAAACCACTGGAGATTATCAAAAAACATGAGGAATTTTTTTTTTTTTTTTTTAATTTTAACCCCTAAAATAAATAAATATAATAAAAACGTTCCCGCACCATAACACTCGTGAATACAATTAAATATTAAAAATAAAATAAAAATAATAATAAATAAATAAAATTGTTTTTATTCGTTTTATTTTAAAATTTAGAAGTATCCAGTTTTTTTATGTTGAGTGTACAAAGAACTGATAGGTTAGCTATTGCCAAGTTTGATTTACCTTAATAATAACTAACCCAACACCTCTTTGTACACTCATCAACATCAAAAAAACTAGATACTCGAAAATTTTAAAATAAAACAAATAAAAACATTTTTTTTTTAAGAAATTCTTTTTGAATAACATCATTATGAGAATGTCATAAACAATTTTATAATTTGGTAGACAAAATCATAGCCACGTAGTTTGAATTTTCAGTCGTAGTTTATGTCATTAAAGGCTAATTTGAAAATGGAAATTATAATTTATTGTATACAACATTAATAAAGATTAACTATTTCTTTTCCAAGTAATTAAAATATTTACATTACAGTAATTAGTTTGTATATTGTGTTTAAAACACCTTTTAGTAATAATAAATTTAAGTTAAAATGCACACATTCCATTGGGATGCAAAAACCAAAAGTGAGACTATAAAATGTGGCATTAAAACACGGTGTCTTAGAATTAGTGGCTTGGAAAATTCATCTTATTTTTTTTTAGAGAGAATCTAGAGAATATATTTTAATTACGACAGTCAAACAGGGTAGATGACTGCGTTTTTTTTTAAAGAGTCATTCATTTTTATAAATTTAGCTTATTATCTTATCCTTGACCCCATTTAAATTCCAAGTTTCTAAGGAATTTGTATAACTTTAGCACATATATTAGAAAAAAAGCATCGCTCGGTGGCCAGGTACTTATAGTTATTCTTCTTTACTAACGAGAATTATTAAAAAAAAAGTGAATTTAATAATATAAATCTTTGTAGCTGTCGAAGATTTTTATAAGGAAACATCATTAAAAAACGTTGTTCATTTTTTTACTTAGAGAAAGTGGTGTAGGTTTTAGGTGAAACATGATATTAATTAATAAAGTAAAGGGTGTGTAGTTTCACAGTGAATGAAATAAAACTCAAAGAGGTTTATACAAACTCAATATATTTCGGATTATTAGTCCATCATCAGGAGTTTACAGGTTAAAACTAATAATAATTGAACGAGCGATCACAATTTTTAACATCTAAATCATAAGTACCAATATAACAAAATATAACATTCAAATCATGCATACCAATATAACACAAGAAAAACATCAATAAAATTAAAATTTAAAAAAATTTTACAAAAATTTTTCTTTTTTAATATAAAAATATAAAATATAAATATAAAAAAATCTAGGTAAATATGAATATTAATATAAATAAAAAACCTTTAATTACAAGTATAAATATAAATTTTTTAGAATTAAATTAGAAAATAAAATTACAAATTTAAGTCATAAACACAAAATTAATTATAAATATCAATGTACAAATAAGCATAAATTACATATAGAGAAACAGATTAAAATAAAACATAATAGAGATAAATTACAATATACAACAATTTTGTGGTTATCTCATATATCAGTATGTCATTTATTTTAGAAGGTTGAGGGCCGTGGTTTGAATTTAATTTTGATTGTACTTTGGGAAATAGTATATAGTTCAGAAAGAAGAGTGTTAAGTTTTTTAATTTTTGTTAATTAATAGATCTATTATTGTGGAATTTCTAATGTCCTGCTGGTTATTGAGAATTTTATCTTTTTTGATTATACCTTTCTTAATTTCAGTTGATTCTAATAGGTCTAATTTTCGGCTTTTAGAAGCGAAGTGTAGTGGTATAGGATTCTGGGGTGAATTTATCTCATCTAATTTATCTCTATTATGTTTTATTATATGGAATTTATTTTTATTTGTACATTGATATTTATAATTAATTTTGTGTTTATGACTTAAATTTGTAATTTTATTTTCTAATTTAATTCTAAAAAATTTATATTTATACTTGTAATTAAAGGTTTTTTATTTATATTAATATTCATATTTACCTAGATTTTTTATATTTATATTTATATATTTTTATATTTAAAAAAGAAAAATTTTTGTAAAAATTTTTTAAATTTTAATTTTATTGATGTTTTTCTTGTGTTATATTGGTATGCATGATTTGAATGTTATATTTTGTTATATTGGTACTTATGATTTAGATGTTAAAAATTGTGATCGCTCGTTCAATTATTATTAGTTTTAACCTGTAAACTCCTGATGATGGACTAATAATCCGAAATATATTGAGCTTGTATAAACCTCTTTGAGTTTTATTTCATTCACTGTGAAACTACACACCCTTTACTTTATTAATTAAACGTTGTTCAATTAATATTAGTTATTTTGATGCAGTTGAGCTTTTGCAAAGATAAATAAACCAATGTGTGATTTTTGGAATGACACTATGTTCAAAAAGAAAAGTAACTAAATAAAAATTTAATATTTTAAGAAATAAAATATTAATTTTACTTACTAAGATGAAAGATGTAAAGAAAGGAGTTGTTCAATCAAGACTCACCTAAAACAAAAACAAAAATAAAATTGTTAGATTCAAAAAATAACAATTAAGAAAATAAATTTACAGACATATTACATATTAAGATTAAGAACATAATATCTTTTGGAATTTCTATGATATACAAAATGTTTTTGTTGTTGGATACATGTTTTCTTTTCGTGTCTGGTTGTAGAATTGTTTTTTTTTTTACTTTTACACTGATTGAACACTTTCAGTATACCTTTGCATTCACTTACAATAAAAATCACTAAATACGAAAGCTGACGTGTTCTGATGTGGCCATCCACTTGACTTTACCATACAACCTGGCCCCTAAAATTATGTATAATCATGTAGAGGGGGGGGGGTAGTTTTTGCATTTTTATACTTCTGGGATCCCACTAGATTATGTATACAAAATTTGGTTGAGTTTGGTAAATGGCCAAGATTTTCATTTTTTGACCCTACACTTGCAAAAAATTGCAGTTTTTTAAAACTTCAACCTCATTGCGGCACGGATTACGATTTATCCATTAATTAAGATGAAACTTTGTTTGAATTGTAGCAAATTTAATCTAGTTTAAGAATGTATAGAATGGTCTTTGTCGAAAACGTACTCCTTCCTGGTCAAAATGGGAAAAAATCAAAAAATGTGCGAGTTTTTGGGCGATCCGGTGGGGCTGCCGAGGTCGAAAAGACCAAGCTTGAGCCCGAACGATTGGTCGGAGAAAAAACCACAATTAAGAAATTTGTAGGAAATTTTATGAAGTTTCATTTTGAATAGAAAGGTTATTTACGAAAAGTTGATAGTTTTCGAGTTATAAGCAAAAAAACAGCCAAAAAATGGACATTTTTACCTTTTTTTGCATTTTCTACAATGTTGCGTCACGAAATTTTGGTGGGAGATCTCAGATTTGGATTCAGCGCCCCAAAAATCATATATTTGCAAAAACTCCCCCAAAACTTTCCTTGAGCACAATTTTTTGACTGGACTATGTTTGATGATACCAAATCTAAACAAACCGTATTATTCAATTTTACTCATAAGCCAAATTTGTGAATAATTTGGTCATATTTTCAAAATAAAACTCGAAAGATTGTATCAAATTCAACATTTAACTATTGAAATTTTATTGATTTACAAGAATTTATATATAAGTTAAATCCATTTTAATCACATGAACTCTGATACAAATTTAATTGAAAATTATTTATATTTTACATAAGGAATCACTAAAGAAGAAATCTCTTAATACTACCTATAATTCGCAGACAAACTATTTATACACATAATTACTGCTATATGTATGTATTTTTTACCCTATTTTTCTTTTGTAATTTCTAATTTTGTATAATTATAATAATTATTATAATTAATTTATTCGCTGGATATATTTATCCATGTCATTAGAATTTTTATATTGGTATATCACATAGGTATATCTTTTTATACCAATCAAAATGATCAATTTCCCTATTATAATGATTTAAATGAAGTATTTAGTAGATTGATTTTTTTATCCCTCTATTCTTTTATACTAAAAAATTTTTAAGAAAAAAATAAAAACCGACTTCAAAAAATTAAATGCAACAAATAAAATACACTAAAAGGTATAAAATAATTATTATCTTATTTAGTTACAACTAAACGACGAAATATTAACACGAAATTACTTTTTGAAGTCGGTTCCAAACATATACCTACCTTTTATGAATCGCACTCGACGGATGATCTTACTTAGTACGTTTGGAGGATAGCTCGCTTATAGGTATAGTTTGTTTGTACCGAATTCAAAAGTAATTTCGTGTTAATATTTCGTCGTTTAGTTGTAACTAAATAAGATAATAATTATTTTTATACCTTTTAGTGTATTTTATTTGTTGCATTTAATTTTTGAAGTCGGTTTTTATTTTTTTCTTAAAAATTTTTATTTTTCTCTTTTTAGTGATGTTATTAATAGTGATCATATCATCAGAACTTGACCAAATTAATATGACACCATCCCTAAGAACGCACTTTTCGGATAAAAAAAGAACCATCGAAATCGGTTCATAAACAAAGGAGGTTAGGTCTGAAACAAACCTAATAAAAAAGGTCTAATACCTATGAAAAAAAATCGAAAAAAATGGGACCAATCGGAAGCTAGACTGGACCCAATGCAAAAAAAATTTCAAAATCCGTTGACAATTGGCGGAGATATGAGGTAACATAGGCACAAAAAAAAAAAAAAATTCAGTCGAATAGAGAACCTCCTCCTTTTTTGAAGTCGGTTAAAAAAGAAATAATTTATATATTCATTTGCATTTTTGTTCAGCCCTATTATATACAGTATATAGGATTTTTTTAAAAGATAAATATTTAAACGATCCGTGGATCTACATGTTGTTTAGATTATCATTCTAACAGGAGACTAATAACTGTGAAAAACGCTTCACCATGTGCCCATCAGAGGGTTATTTTTTTCTTTATGTTCTCTTTTAACAAATAATTTGATTTTTATACGTGTCGATTGGAAATTAATATAGAGCAAGAACCAGGTGTATATCTAAAAAAACGTTTCCGGTGATTTTATTTTTAAATTAAATAACATTTTTTTCAACTGTGAACTAAATTCACAAGTTGTTTGTGTTAAGTGTTGCGTGCAAATAAAGTCAAGTTGTAAAAGAGCCAGCTTTTACTATGCTATGACAAGCTATTATTCTTTGAAACGTTTAAAATTGCCAATTATATGTTTATAAATTCATGAAAAACTACGTCATATTTGTCTAAAAAAAAATATATATATGATCATCATTTGTGGTTGAATATGAAAATTTTCGTTTTTTTTCAATTCATAACCTTCCTTGGAAAAAAATATACAAAAAACATTTCTGAACATTCTAAGGGCCGGTTGTATGTCGCAAAGTAAATGCTTTTTACCACTAACAAACGGTAGATGGTAAATGGAGCCACTGGGGATGCCAGGCACTGCCTGTCATCTGATTGGCCATCGCAGCCCCTCCATTTACCATCTGCCGTTTGTTAGTGGTAAAAAGCATTTACTTTGATACATGGCCATGCATGTCAAAAATCAAAGGCACTAAAACGGTTAATTTTTAACCCAGTTTTCTAGCAATTTTACACTGTTTCTTGAGGAAAAAAATACCCCCCCCCCTCCCCCCACCACGTGAGATTGGGTGAGATACGGCTGCCCCCCCCCCCTAAACGCCACACATAATTTAGGGACGCCCCTATATCAGCTTGAATAATTATTTATATTATAATCCTATTTCTACTTAAATGAAAAGATCAAAATAATTTTTTTTAGTTAGAGTTCATGTCAATCAACAGATTATTTAAGAAATTCATTACAATAAAAAGAACATAAGTGTATTTATAGATTTGATGATGACCAGACACCATCCAAGCAAGCATCCAACTCGATGTGCCAACTGATGGATGACTTGTTTGATTCTCGCTTTTATTTATCAACACTTAAAGAAAAACGACTCCGGAAGTAGAAACTAGAATTTTATATGATCCTAATAAGAAATTTTAATTAAAAATTTTTAATTTCAACCATGGGTGTTTTAACTCACAAAAAAATTCCAAATCAAATGTGTAGTTTGCTCTATATACCGGGTGAGTTTTTTACTTTATCCAATGCGAAGCATGGGAGAAAGTATTGGAATCGCTCTCGCGGCAAGCGCGACTTCAAAGGGTCCTCAGGTAAAGACTACGGAACCCATAGACTCAATTAAGGTCACAAATTGAAGTATTCAATGAGATTGAATTTTAGCACGTGACGGTTTTGCCAAAAATTACCTGGGGTCTCGTCGAGCTTGAGTTGTTTACCAAAAAAGAATTTAGTCTTTTTGATTTTAAGTCGATTCTTCCACGTTTTCAGTAGAGGTTGCCATTAATAGTCAAAACATCAAAAATGAAATGCAATAAGGTTATTCCTCTAGTATTAGATAAGAATCGATCGTTATTTTTGATTTTAAGCCGATTCCTCCATGTCTTAAGCAATGATTACCAATAATAACCGAAATGTCAAAAATCCAATGTAGAATTGTTATTCCTCGACTGTTAAATGAGAATCGATCATTATTTTTTGAATTAAAGTCAACGTGAACTGCAAATTGCAAGTGATATCTGATTTATATAAAGGAATAAACATATTAATATTTCAAATGAATTTGGATAAAGTTTAGCAACGATCCGTTGCAGTTTATTTATCTTGAGACTAATAACTCAAAAACAGTGCATTATATGGAAAGCTTAGCAAACAGGAAGTTGCTATTGAAGACATATGTATGGAGCATAGCCATGTACGGGTGTGAAACCTGGACAATTGGAAAAGCGGAGAGAAAGAGATTGGAGGCTTTCGAAATGTGGTGCTACAGAAGAATGATGAATATCAAATGGATGGATAAAATTACAAATGAAGAAGTTCTTGGAAAAATCGGAGAAAGAAGAACCTTGTGGAAGAGTCTGAAGAAGAGAAGAGGTCAGATGATGGGGCACACACTGAGACATGGGGGACTGCTTAGGGATATCTTGGAGGGGGAGGTGGGAAAGAAAAGGGGAAGGGGAAGAACCAGATTAGAATATTTCAACCAAATAATTGGGGATATGGGATGCCAGACATTTAGAGAGGTTAAACAGCTGGCGGGGGACAGAGTCGAGTGGAGACGGATTGTTGCATCAAACCAGTCTTAGGACTGTATACTCAATGATGATGATATATGGAGAAAAGTTTCAAATAAAAGTTTATTTATATAAGGGGGGAAACTAAACTACACTATTGTTTGTCGATCTAGAACAGTGATGGCGAACCTATGACACGAGTGTCAATGGTGACACGTTAAGACATTTTGGGTGACACGCATCATTTTACGGACGGTCTTCGATCAAGAAGATTCAAAGGAGGTTGCGCTTAAATCACTAAATTAAAGAATAATTAGGTTTTGTTTTTGAATAAATAAATATATAAAAAATATGTTTGTTTTGTTTTTTTACTAGGGCTTCAATTATCACCAAATTATGAATATTTCTAGATGTGACACATCAGCCGAGTTAAGTCAAGTTTTTTCTGAATTTTGACACACCAAATTCAAAAGGTTCGCCATCACTGATCTAGAACAAGCTTTCAGAGGCATTTCGAGCTCAAGTTATGTTTTTGTTATGTTTTTGTATATATTCTTAATCTAGAAAAAAAAAAACTGAACAACTGAACTATTTTTTATACGACATCAAATAAAAAAAAATATTAAATCAATTAGATCTCCAAAAACATCCTAATAATTATTTTTAACAATCATTCAACTTAATTATCAAATAATAATGATTAAATAAATAATTTAATAATAATTAATAATTGAATAATTTTGCCCTGAGGAGCTTCGTTTTATCGTGTTGTAAATCTATTAAAAAAAAAATAAAGTAAAAAAAAAAAAAACAGGAAATGTAAAGGCTACGAAGAAACTTAAACAAGCCAAAATAACGAAATTTGAACTGGAATTGTTCCAGAAGACTCTCTGGAATGTCTCAGAAAAGTGTCGCAACAATTATTAGATTATTAATTATAATTAAATTATTTATTTAGTAATTAAATATTTGATCATTATTATTTGATAATTAAGTTGAATGATTGTTAAAAATAATTATTAAGATTTTTTTGAGATCTAATTGATTTAATATTTTTTTCATTTGATGTCGTATAAAAAAATAGTTCTTATGAAAGTTGTTCAGTTTTTTTTGTAGATTAAGAATATGTAGAGAAACATATATGTTTCTATTTAAAAAACAGAACTTGACCTCGAAATACCTTTGAAAGCCTGTTCTAGGCCGACAAACAATAGCGTAGTTTAGTTTCCCCCTTGATATAAATAAACTTTTATTCATTAATGCATTGTTTTTGAGTTATAAGACTGTCTCAAGATAAAAAAACTCACCCGGTATATAGGTAAACATTGATTATGAAATATTACATATCAAAAAAGATATAATTTAAAATTTAATCCTAAGATCTAGATCTTATAAAACATATTCGTTTGGCTTTAACGATTATTAATTGCTGTTTTAATCACTTTCTCTTTTCAGTAGATAAATATAGATAGCTAGAATGTAAGGTGTTTTCACGAAGAGGTTGTGCACTCAGCTAATCCCACGCCCTTTTCTTCCACTGTCCTCACCCAACATTGCGATATTATCTAGTTGTTGTTAAATTTAGCTCACTTAGGAAATTTCCGAAAAGAACAGGTTTCAACCAAAGAATTTGAAGGTGGAATTTTAGCTAATGAGGTTTATACCATCCACAAACAGGACCGGTTAGAGATAGATATATAAGTACATATGTATTGATAATTCATGCACCAATTAAAATATACATATAATCACGATTCTGTAATTATGAGAAGAAATATTTTATTCGTTTATTTTCATTGAAATATTTAAAATAGATAAAGAAAAAAATTATTGATTTTAATTTAATTGAAAAAATCCCAGGGTTATATCTCGGCCACAAATGCAGCAACAGCCCGTGACTATAAACCACGTGATGTCCCACATAATCTCTGTAAAATAACTCTAAAAAAGGCCTATCTTATTAATACTCTATACCAGTGGTTCTCAACCTTTTGTGGCTCATCGCCCCTTTCTGGAGGTTGACTAACACCTATCGCCCCCTTTTCATTTTCATTGTATGCCTAATTTTAATTTGAAGTAAAGTGTAAATAAAAATGTTTTGTGAGGAGCTGGTAAATGTTCAGGGGGGGGGGGGGGGTCAATCCACAAATCAAAATATTTAGTGGGAATTTTTTTTTTATTAAAACAAATACTTAGTCCAGTTAAATTGTCTTTTTACTCGGAAGATTTTGGGCTAGTTGTAATTTCTTCGACCCTTCATGTTTTTTGGTGTGCTGAATCCCAATCTTATGTTTGCTAACAAAATTTCGTGACGAAACATTGTCAAAAATGCCAAAAAAAGGTGAAAAATCTCATTTTTTGGCGGTTTTTTGCTTATAACTGGAAAACTATCAACTTTTTGTAAATAATTTTCCTATGCAAAATGAAAGTTCATAAAATTTCCTATAAATTTCATCATTTAGGTTTTTTTCTCCGACCAACCGTTCGTTCGGGCTCAAGCGCTAGTTTTTTCCGCAAATCCCAAAAACTCGCACTTTTCTCGATTTTTTCCCATTTTGACCATGAAAGAGCACGTTTTCGCCAAAGACCACTCTATATATTACACATACTCTATATACACGTGAGTGTATTTTAATTTTCCCCCTTTGGATATTTATCGCCCCCAATCGCCCCCTTCTTATTTATCGCCCCCGATAACCCAAATCGTCCCCAGGTTGGGAACCACTGCTCTATACGTTAATGTCGAAGGCGAGTTAGATGAAGTAGATGTTTGAATTCCACCCATCTCATGTCTACTCACACAGAGCGACAAGAAGTTACCTGCCAGTAATCGGATTATCTTCACTATCAAATAATAATTGTCATAAGTACAGTATAAATTATTTTATTTCAAGAAATATTAGTCCAGTCAAATTGTGTTTTTATCCAAATCTGAGGTTTCTCACCAAAATTTCGTGACGCAACATTGTCAAAAATGCAAAAAAGAAATGGTGGAAATTTTCATATTTTGGCGCTTTTTCCTTTATAACTCTAAAACTATCAACTTTTCGTAAATAACCTTCCTATTCAAAATGAAAGTTTATAAAATTTCCTACAAATTTTAATATTTAAGTTTTTTTTCTCTGACTAGCCGCAAGCGCAAAATCCAAGTTTTCAAGCTCGGCAGCCTCCCGGATCACCCAAAAACACGCATTTTTTTCGATTTTTTTCACATTTTGACCATGAAGGAGGAGATTTTCGACAAAGACCATTCTATACATTTTTAAGCTAGATTAAATTTTCTTCAATTTAAATAAAGTTTCATCTTAATTGAATAATGGTTACCCGTGCCGCAATGAGGTTGAAGTTTTGAAAAACTGCAATTTTTTGCAAAAAATCAAAATTTTTCCTTCATAAAATGAAAACCACTCATCCTAGAAACTTGATTCTTGTCTCATTCTCTAGAAAACTTTATTGACTTGAACGTTTACTTGGACCACTTTTTTGAGAAAAGTCTTAGATTTATAGATATCCAGCATTTTCCATGAACGCCGATCATTTCTTAAGCTCAAATTAGAGGCTAATTTCAAAAAAAATATTAATTTGATTATAGATAGTGTTGAAAGTATTCGATTCCATAGATATATAAGAGATTAAGTAACTTGTTTTCCTCTTAATTTTTGGTCGAATTGAATATTTCTCAAATTTATCTATCTACTCTTATTAAACGAGCAAAAATTGTATATTTATTTATTTATATATATATTTATTTATTTATTTATATTTGTATCTTGGTTCTATTTTGAAAACGGCCCTACCGATTTTGATGAAACCAAATCTATTAACAAGTTTTGAGGATGAGAAAACGATCTGGCTAGGTCTGGACCTCATCAAAATTCATCTTAAGTGATTTTTTCTTAATTAAAGTAATTATTGATAGATGAAAATCTCAATAAAAAAAAATGATTTGCCGTATGTCAGATTAGAACCTGAGACCTCTTGCATCAGAGGCATAGACTTTACCACTGGACCATAGAACTATTTTAAAATTCTTTGCTTTTTACTTTTACTAAAATCAATATTTTTGAATTAGACTTTATTATAAGTGTGGAAATAATTGAATATATTATAAATAGCTATGTATTTTATAAATAGAATTTATTGAATAAATTGCGGCGAGGCAAATTTGAAATATGTATAATTGAATTAAGCTGAAAGAAAGACAACAATTAATATACTATATATATATTTGTATTTTTTTTTTTAATTTGAAAACGGCTCTCAAATAAAAATCGACCTTTTTGTCAGAATTTTAAATTAAAAATAACATTAAAATAACGCTTTTAACTGAAAAAAAAGGCATCGCTCGCTTAAACACACGATCTAAGCGCAGTCATGTTGCTTGCATCCTAGAAAGACCTTCTGTCCAAGGAAAAACTAGCAAGTAATATATTCTATCATATATCTAAGAAATAAAATTTTATCCTATAAATATAAATATGTCTTTAATGAATATTTATTTTTTCTTCTTAATTTGGTTATTGATAATGATAACGCTTCTCAAGGCGGTAATTTTCTCATTTAGAATCCATATATGCACATGTTGATAGAATTCTATGAATTATAGCTGGAATATTTCAGATATTTTTAATGGATTTTTGCTATAAATATAACAAGACAAGCAAATTTTGTTATTTGGTCTGTTTTTAGATCAACTTGAAGTTAATAATATTATCGTTGATGGCATTCAGACTCAATATCTGATAATTGTCAATGCCAAATAATATTATTTACTGAAAGTTGATTCTTAATTCGCTAATAGAATCTAAAAATCTTCCATCTATATAAATATAATTCATAGAATTGTATTTTAAATGATTCAAAGAGAAATCAATTGCCTCAGAAGGTTATCAAATACAAAAATAAGAAAAAAATTAATTGCAATGACGATTTCTATTTATGATTTAGTGTAATTAGTGGCATGCAGTGCTGTGGATGCGGCGGATCCTTAACAAAGAGTATTTTCATACCGTGTCACAAAAAAATCCAATATTAAATTGTCACAAAATAACGAAAAATTCTATGAAGCCCATATTCGATGAAAATGTATACCCGAGTTTGTATGGGAAATCTGCCCCCCCCCCCCCCCCGCTTTTCATTTTTGGGGGGGGGGGGGGGTTTTAAATTAAAAAAAAAAAATTTGAGAAAATTTTTTCTCAAAAACTTTTTTCAATTTTTAAAAAAAAAAAAAAAAAACTATTTTCGATTTTTTTTTTTTTTCAATACTAAAATTCAAAATTAATGAATGGTGATTTTTTTTCCAATTCTTAGGAGTAAAAGGGATAAAAAAACATTTTCATTATGGATGTCAGGTGGAAAGCTAATTTTTAAGAACAGAAATAAAACTATGATCATTTTTTTTACCGTGTTATTTAAAAGTGTCCACCGCCAAACTTTGTCAGAAAATGTCTTCTATATTCCTTTACATTCAGGAATTTTTTCATTTTTTTTTTTTGAAGTGGTGGATCATTATGAAAAAAAATACAAACTAATTTTTAACCGACTTCAAAATAGAAGGAGGTTCTCAATTCGACTGAATTTTTTATCATAATGTTCCACCAGTTCAAAAAATATGAAAAAATTCCTGAGTATATAGGAGTATAGAAGACATTTTCTGACAAAGCTTGGCGGTGGACACTTTTAAATAACACGGTACAAAAAATTATTATAGTTTTATTTCTGTTCTTAAAAATCGGATTTCCACCTGAGATTCATAATGAAAGTGTTTTTTCATCCGTTTTACTCGTAAGAATTGGAAAAAATCACCATTCATTAATTTTGAATTTTATTATTGAAAAAAAAAATCGAAAAAAAACGAAAATCATTTGAGATAAAGAGCTAAAAATTTAGCTGAATTATTTTTATTTAAATGTCAAATCGATGCCCCAAGTACAAATCGAAAAAGCCGCGGGGTCAGATTTCCCATAAAAACCCGGAGATACTCTTTAAAAAAAAAGTAAAGAATAAAATAAAATTTAAAAAAGTGAAGGTTACGTATTTGGACAGCATCCTCTGGCTGAAAAGTCACAGCTCCAAAATAAAAGCAATGGCGCTTTTCAATTGATATTTAACTAAAATAAGCTTCTAATCATGTAAGTATAAATATTTATTGATAGGTACTATAGAAAATGTTATTTTCTCCTATTTAATCCACTTTGAAAGAAAAACGTGTTTTTTTTTAAATTAATTTATGTAAAGCAAAATAACCTCACATTATTATTTTTCAACTTATTTATCTAAAGCAACATAACCTCACATTAATATTTTTTAACTTAAGAAAATGTTATTTTCTCCTATTTAATCCATTTTGAAATAAAAACGTGTTTTTTTTTTAATTTATTTATCTAAAGCAACATAACCTCACATTATTATTTTTTTAACTTATTTATGTAAATAAACAACATAACCTCACTTTATTATTTTTTTTTCAAAATTAGCCTTGTTATTCATTCATTAGTAAATTATTATAAAGATTGAGAAATAATTAAATTGAATGATTGATTTTTTCCTATCCTCTCTTTCTTGTACAAAAACGAGTTCTTTTTCAATTGAAAAATGGAAAAACTTGAATGATTCTTAATGCGTTAATTAGATTTAGTAATTGATTCGATTGCTTGTTAACTGTACTGATCATGACAATTTATTTCACATCTAATCCAACAGGAGAAACTTTAAAATGTAGATATATAAATAGAACACAAGGCCAATATATACTATATATAAAGAGAGGGAAAGAGATTTATAGTTAATTGGTTCGTTATATACATATTCACCGACTGCGAGCTTGCGGCTACTAATTAATTTTTTTTTCATCTAGGTATGTGAATGTCTGTGTGAGTGAGAGTTGTTTAATAACGCTAGAGGAGAATAGAACTCGGTGGCAAAGCCGAGGCCTCCATTATAAAACCATGCTCTCGTAATTATAACTTATGTTTGAAAACAAAGCCGAATGCATACGTGGATTTTATGTTTAAATAGTTGTGTGTGTGTGTGTTAAGATAAAGTATACATAGCTGGGATGATGGGTGAAGAGAGCAAAAAATGAACCCGGCAGAGAGGTTGAAGATGTTTCTGCTGGCTCATCTGAAGAAGAAGGCATCCAGGCTGGCTGGAGAGAGCCAGCCAGACAAACTGGAAGCAATTCCAGAGACAGAGAGAGAGAGAGAATTCTCTAAAAGACGGCTCTTCAAAGTTCCAGGCTCTCAAATATGGAATATAATCTCTTGAACTCATCTACATAATACCAATAAAATAAATGAATACATTATACATTTATCTTTTTATATCCTTTATATTATAAAAAAAAATTTTTTTGACTAAAATGGATGGTTAAGGACGACGACAACTTGAATGAGAAATAGAAATCATTTCATTTAAAAATTGGTAAAGAAAATAAATTATGCTTGAACATACATAACAAAAAGTTCCATTATCAAAATCGACAAATAAACAGCATCGGAACTTGACCGAATTAATATCGGACCATCCCTAAGGTACCCCCTTTCCAATAAAAGAAGAATCATTGAAATAGGTCCATAAACAAAGAAGTTATGCGTGAACATACATAACAAAAAAGGTCCAATACCAATGACATTTAAACGGGGCCAATCGGCAATTATACTGAACCCAATGCAAAAAAATCATTGAAATCGTTCGACATGGTAAAGAGAAATTGACGAATAAACATCATCAGAACCTACCCAAATTAATATCGGACCACCCCTAAGGTGCCCCATTTCAAATAAAAGAAGAATCATTGAAATAGGTCCATAAACAAAGAAGTTATGCGTGAACATACATAACAAAAAAAGGTTCAATACCAATGAAATTTAAACGGGACCAATCGGGAACTAGACTGAACCCAATGCAAAAAAATAATCGAAATCGGTCTACATGGTAAAGAGAAATAAATGTTCAAACACAACAAAAAAAAAAAAAAAAAAAAAAACAGACATTCCGTTGAATTGATAACCTCCTTCTTTTTTCAAAGTCGGTTAAAAATAAGCAATATAGGTACATGACTATCACTTATCGTTTTGGATTAGAAACCAACATTAAAAAGCATGCTTGCTAATAATTCACAATAAGATGAAATATTTAATTTTATCTTATCTTATTATATTAGACGAACTATAATATAGAATCGGTTTCTCGAAAACGGCTCTAAAGATTTGGATGAAATTCACGAGTTAAGGGGGTTTTTTGTATTGACAATTCGATCTGTCATGGTCTCATCTTCGGTTAAGTTGTTTTTGATGGGTTTTTTGCTAATTGAAATAATTATTCACATGTGGTTGTTTGAATAAAAATTTATAATTAAATTTCTTTCAATTTTCTTTTAATAAAATTAATTTTTTTTTTTTATTTTATATTCCACTAATAGATTATTACAAATATTATTATATATTAGAATTTGCCAATTTTTTGGTATTTTTCTATAAAATAATTTATTAGAATATCAATTAAAAAATCCAACGATTCGAAGGATTGTGCCTCCTTCTTCAGGATTTAAAAGGGTCAACGAAAGAACCTCCGTGTATATTAATTTTATTTTTAATTGCAATTACATTCAAAACTTTGTGGCCAGTGATACGTCTTGATGATGGCTATAGTGGGTCAAAACGTTGATAAAAATATAAATTAATTTTTTATTGTTAAAAGATAAATAAATTGAATTGCTTCTTTCCAGTAATTTATTTTATTATTCAAATGGTTAATCCAAATATTTCAAAGAGCCTTTCGGCATCTCTTCCTCGGTGGAAACCACTCCCCCGCCAGTAATGCCGACCCATACTATACAAACTGATGGGGGTCAGCACATTGGTGAGGAATAGTTTCAGAAGAGATGCCGCGCTCTCAAATATTTAGTTAACCATTTGAATAATAAAATAAATTACTTATTATTTTATTATTCAAATGGTCAATCCAAATATTTCGAGAGCGCTTTCGGCATCTCTTCCTCAGTGGAAACCACTCCCCACCAGTGAGCCCATCAGTTTGTACAGTATGGGGTCGGCACGGTAGTGGGGGACTACTGAGAAGAATACCGAATATCTCAATATTTGGATTATTGTTTGAATGTAAAATAAATTACTGGAAAACAATTCAATTTATTTATCCTTAACAATAAGGTAATATATCAATTACACATCAAGCTAGCAAAATTCTTATGAATATAAATTAAGTTTAACAATAAATTCATAAAGGGATTAAATAACTATCATGTTGGATGGATCCGCTGAAATCGATCCCTTCCAAAAACTACCCAATGGATATAGATAGCTATAAGGGTATAGCATATCTGTCATGTATACTATATTGATTTGTATATTTTTTATATATTTATATAAACAAGCACGTATTTAGATTGCCTATGTAAATCCATTGGCGGGTGATTCTGTCAACAACATAACTTCCAAATGACTGACACTCTTAAATAAAACAACAACAACAATTGTTGAATATCCTTTTGATGAACGAAACGAAGACAAGATTTATTGTCAAACAGATAAATATTTGATAATTCTCTTGTGGCCGCTTTAAAAGACGAGATGGCTGGCTGATGGCTTCTGGCCTTTTTACACTCCCTCCTCCATTTGCTCTGTCTTTGAGAGATCTTCTTAAATAAATAAATTCCCAATTCTTCTTTCATTATTTGTCTTATCTATTGACAAATAATGGCTGCCGTTTTTCTTTACCCACTTGTTCTTGCCGTCTTCGAATAGAACTTAAGGATTTCCTTTCTTAAAAAAAAAAGAAAAAAAAGAAATAGAACATGAATCTATATCCAGGGGCAAACAAATATAGGTACGAATATCTATTGAACTTGGTAAATTATTCGATTTAAATTAAATTAGAGAACAACACAATTTAATTAGAATCAAATCTATTTTCAAAGATCACAGTTTTCCACCTAAATATTCCAGCTAGAAAAGAATATTTTTTGATAATAGTGGAAAAAATTCAGTCGAATTAAGAACCTCCTCCTTTTTTGAAGTCGGTTAAAAAAGAGAGCTTTTAAGTGAGATTTAATGCAAACGAAAAAGTTAGAAATAACTTAGGCAGGATCCGTGAAAAACTACTAGAATGTATGGATGAACAATGAGAATAGATAGTTTTAAAATATCGATAATATCGACCTGAAAACATCGATGTACTACAGTGAAATTCCGATAAGTCGTAAGAAAGTGCTGGATCGCGGAAAAATCTCGTTAATTCATATAAAATTTTAGTCCCCTCGGTATAATGTAATTTTTCCTCTTCCAAGATCGACAAAACGTCTCCATAATTTGTATTTTTCCGTTGAATTAGATTCTTATTTTGGGTTAATCTCGTTAATTTGTATAAAGCCAATAATGTTTTAGAAAATATGTTTATGTAGTTTTAATTTACTGTACAATCATAAACAATGTAAAATTCATACTACTGTAATTATATACAGTATGTTTTATGTATACATTATAAAAAAAAAATTTCGCACTTATCCTGTGTGTCCCCTTGTAGATACGATATATCGGGATTCTACTGTATATATTAACAAAATTCATAGGTTCAGAAAATTAGGCAAAATTCATAATCAACTGCATCGATGTAAAAAAATGTTAAAAGATGTCAATAGGTTCTCAATGTCCGGCTCAGTATGTCTATTTATAAAAATTTATAAAAATTAATGCAAAAAATACTGTAATTATTTAAGTGATATAGCAAAAATATTGGTTGTTTTCGATCGATGTAGAAAACATCGATGTTTTGAAAACAACGGTCATCCCTACTAAAATATGTTAGTTAAAATGGAGAATACTTTTTTTGCACTTCCTCTGCCGATTTTAGGTTATGTAGAGTAACTTAATAGAAACCCAATTCTTTATATCATTGTCCACATCTTTATGAGATGAGAGTTAGCCTGGGCACTAATATCCATCTTATTCTTGTCATAATTTCATCTTGATCTTGAGAGAAAAATTCCAAGCTTGTTTTGTTCTTTGCCTCTTGTCCGACTGACTGAGTGAACAACACAACAAGCCAACAGAGGGGCAGAAAAAATATCATCAAGATAATATCAAACAGTCGAAAATGGTTGACATTTATTTTTGTGATACGAAAAAAAAGAATATTGCTTATAAGGTAATAGAGATTGAAATATAGAAACTCTTGTTTCTGGGATAATTCAATTTTTCCATAACTATTTCAATAAAAGAGAACACTTTTCATAATAAACGTCAGCGCTAGAAAGTGAGTATGACTCAAGAATATCTAAGTTCAGTCAACATATTTTCTCAAGAGGCATATTAGAGGAATGATTTAAACTTAGACAATATTAATTTTACCATTATCAGATGGCTTATATCATCTGGGAATATGAAACCTAGTATTTTCGTTTAAAATTACAGCAGTTAGAAAACCTCTTCAAAGCATAAGTAGAAAAAAGATACAGTTACCAAATTATTTAGTCTTGATAGACTTCTCAAGGTAATGCTGACAAAAAACTCTACATTATTACATCGATTATTAACGCGAAGTATAATTTAAAATTTTATTAATTAATAATTAAAATTTCATATGTAATGGAATTTGTAATATATATCCCTTATTCAGAAGTAGAGTGTTAGCTGTATAAGCTTAATTATTAGTTTAATCGTATAGTAACTGGAAATTGCAGATACGTCAACTGGTGGTGAAAGCCGGAACTCTATCAGGTGGGTCTTCTGACAGCACGAGTTGATCAGTGTTTCATTATTTTATGCACAAAAATAAACCTATTTATTTAATAATATTCTTTGATTATGCATATGACATTTGTGACAGTAGGCGGTTGCGTTAGTTTCAATTTTTACATGGCGCGTATGCTATGGTGTACTCAATAGATAATGAGATTTTCTAAATTTTTGGCTCATGTAAGATAAAAATCTAATAAACTACTAATTTATAAATGTAAGCTCATGTGAGATCAGCATTTCACATTTTAAACTTTATCAGGAAATTAGTTTTCATTATTCTCGATTAAATACTGTTCATTGTAAATCTTCGCCAATACTTATGTTGAGATTAGGATTTTTCATAAAGAGATGAGTAAATAAATATTATATTTAATATGGATTTACTATGAGTTAAGGATTCTAGGTCACTTAATTTCCACATTAAAATTAAAAATATATTGAAAAAGAAAATTTTTATATCTTTTAATTTTTTAATTTTAATGTGAAATAAGTGACTAATCATAGCATAGTAAATCCATATTAAATATAATATTTATTTACTCTTATCTTTATTAAAGATGCTTCACCTTGCACCAACACCACAATCTATGCTAATTATTTTTACCACATATGAGATATTTACATATATGAATATTAACAAATTGTTTTATTATATATTTGGATAATAAAAACAATTTTAAAATATCAGATATATTCCGAATTGTCGGATTTTTTAAGAGAATGAAATTGATATTCTAATAAATTATTTTATAGAAAAATACCTTTAATTAATTAAATTGGCAAATTCTAATATTTGTAATGATCTATTTGTGGAATTTAAAATTAAAAAACTAATTAATTTTATTAAAATAAAATTGAAAAAATCTAATTATAAATTTTTTATATTCAAACAACCACCTATGAATAATTATTTCAATTAACAAAAAACCATCAAAAACAACTTAGCCGAAAATGAAACCGTGACAGTCGAATTGTCAACCCAAAAACCCCCTAACCCGTATGTTTCATCCAAATATAAGTAATTATTTAATCGATCTTTACAATATAATAGGGTTTTGTTCTCATGATGTAAAAGTTTCACATGATATTTTTATATTATAATGATACAAAAGTCTGTCGTGAAATTTTTCACGTAATGTAAAGCACCAGGAATAAATATCTCTCAAATCAAAGTTATGATATTTTGATTTTGTCTTATCATCTCAACTTCAAAAATAATACAACTCACGAACTTGTTGCAACATTAAGAAATAGATTCAATCTTGGGTTGACAACCATTGCATTTTTATTGCAATCAACAGGTGAATATGATTAAATAATATTATGTTAATCTATGAAATATATAGATAGATATATTTATTCACCCAAGTATCTATCTCATGGTTATCAATGAAGCGATTAATCACCTAATAAAGTGTGTTCGGAGCCACTGTCGTATCTTTAAAACTTCGAGTGCGCTACTTTTTTTTAATTACTACATATTACCAAAAGAAGCGGATATTTAATTATTTTCTAATAAATCATAAACGTATCTGTTTCTTTTTTTATCTAACAAGAAAATGAGCTGATCCTAATTAATTCTAAGAAAATACAACAACATATACACATACGCATGAACAGAAGAAGAAAAAAACAAGTGATCTAATTATAAGAATTGGTCGGTTATCAAAACGCGAAGGCAATCTAGAAAACATTAGATTTAATTTTCCTTTGACAATTATCCACATGGAGAGTGTTATCAGCGTCAGAATAGCGGCTCCTTTCATTGCGATCCCGAGGCCAAGAATTTAAACTATAGCAAAAGAGGACAATGACCTAAATAAATAAATACTCAACCCGAATACATCGATATATTCAATTAAACGACAGACGAGAATTCCGATCGACATTTTTATCATGTTCAGAGATACTTGGTAAAAAAAAGCATGAGCATATTGATAATTTTGATAGTGTAGAAAGTGAACTGTGACGGACGTCTGACGAAATTTTGATAAGAATTTGGTCAAAGATTTCTGATGAGTCTGAAATATGCACAGTTTCACGTAATCAATTGAAGATATTATATTAAACCTGTATTTTTATATTACCTACATACCTCAACCATATACATATTATAGATTGATAAGAAAGTGATTACTTGTTGAAGTTGATTACTAATAGGTACTTTATCAGTGAAGAAATTATAATCGGGTTGATAAATTTTAAAGTATTTATTTTTAGTGTACTACACTGCCGGCCAAAAAAAACTAGACTTAGATTAAAAAAAAAAACTAATGAAATGAAATTGAAAAAACTTTTAATATGATATATTTTTAATATTCTTAATAAGTGTTTAACACTTGTTGCTGTCGTACTAAGAACATTGGCTACGTATCTGTAGCTGCGCCCATCTTCGATTAACGCAGAATCTGTAATGCTAAGCGGCATAATTTTGTTAAGTGTTTAGTCGAAAAAACACTCAAATTTCAAGCATATTATCAAAAGAAAAACAGTGATTGAAAGATTATAATAAGGATATTAGATTTCATCAAAAATCGATAAATATCAAATTATCCGATTTTATATTTTAAATTTATGTTACACTTATTAAGAAAGGTTAAACATAAATCATATTAAAAGTTTATTCAATTTCATTGCATTAAAAATTCATTTTATTAGTTATTTTTAGGTTTTTTGGCCGGCAGTATATATCTAAATTGTGAAATTAGTAATAATATAGTCAAATAGTTTGGGGACTTAATTATTAAAAGTAAATTAACAAGTTAAAGTAGGTATTTTATAACGATTTTACCCGATATATTGTTCATGTTGCAGTAAAACTCCGTTTTTAGCAAGCAAGGGTTCTTACTAGGTAAAACGTGTTTCATTGAATTCCTTTTTGGCAACTAGAATTTACTGATGTTTGGTTCAAAGGTCAGAACAGAGGTGGGGAACCTTTTTACCCTGAGAGGCCACATTTAAAATAGCAGTAACAAAGGTGGCCACATAAGTTTCAATACCGATAAATGTAACTTTTGTAAAGTTATTGCTGTTCAAATTCAATTTTTTTTTATTTTAAATTCAATTTTTTTTTTTATTTTAAATTCAGTTTTTCTTTATTTCAAATTCATTTCGAGGCCACATAAGAAATTGAAAAAGGCCACAGGTTCCCCACCTCTGGTCTAGAATCTTCATTTTATCCGCCTAATTTTGGGTGTTTATTTACAACATTTTTTAAACGAAAATGACAAAAATTACAACCATATAAATTTTGCTTCTAATTATAATTGTCCACTGTGGGACACTTTGTGGAACAAGAAACCCAAATGTGGGACGTCTGGTCACTTTAAATTTGTAATATCTCAATTGATAAAAATTTGCTTCGATATAGATATTAGACGAGAAAACAAAATGAGCCCTAATTTGTTTAATTTGAAGTTAGTGCTTGTTAATTGAGGTAATAAATTATATTTAAAAAAAAACTAAAAAAACTTCTAAAACGCTTCTAAAAAGTACAAAATAATGTAATACTTAATCAAAAAGGGTGGGGCGCAGAAACATGTACTTTTAATTAATTTCCACAAAATGACCCACGCCTTTTGATTAAGTATTACATTATTTTGTACTTTTTAGAAGCGTGTTTTTTAGTTTTTTCTTAAATATAATTTATTTCTTTACTTTTTAGTCTTAATTATTTTTATAGAGAAAAGTTTGCGGAATTTAACAGAATGAAATATTTTTATATTTATTAATTTTATATAATTTCATTTTTTTTTTTTTATAAATTTTATTAAACCAATTATTTTACATTAATTAATGTATACATTGTATTTTTTGCTTCGATTCCGGAGATTACTTCTCCACCATCGAGTGTCCTTGTTTTTAATAAGAGGAAAAATCTAATTAGATAAAAAAACCTCTTTTCCGATAATTATTTCAATTCCATTATTCCCCAATCAAGTCGATTGGTTCAATCATCCCAATCATCATCTCCTAATCACACCCTCCTATATAATTTCATTTAAATTGAGTAGGTAAACAATTATTTTTATAGAGAAATGTTTGCGGAATTTAATAGAACAAAAGTCACATTGATACATAGATAGATACATATATACATACATACAGGTGAAGCTAATATAAAGCGTGTAAAATAGGTTGAAATAGAATTTTCTTTATTTTTACTTTTATACAATTTACGTAATATTAAATTGTTATTAAATGAAAGTAAAAAGTCTTCCATTTGCTTTGCTTGTGATGTCTTATTATCTGACATAATAATAACAAATAACAACAAAAACCCCGGAACAATTTTCCGCAACTCTTGTCATTGTCATATTGGTTGTGTATAAGAGGGCATGTGGCTGGGAAGAAAGGCCGAATTGAATAGAATCGAAGAGCGAGAGTAAAAGGTCTGGAGCAGATGGGGGCCAGGCCACGTGGCCCCACAGGGGCCGCTCTGTATATAAATGAGGGCCGGGGCGGCGGCACGGGGTTCCGTGCAGCGTGCACAGCAGCTACAGTCAGTCGTCTGTTTGTCTGTCTCGTAGTCGTGGGTTCTTTTGGCTCCCATCTGTCGCCAATCAACGGCGGGCGCCGTTCTTTTCGGCGCCCCGGACGTTTCGTCGCCCCCGAGGCCTAATTCTCCCCTTATCCCTTATGAACCATTGAGAGCCGCCCGTCTAGAATATCTATTAATGACGAGCAAACAGCATATATGATACAGGCTTCCAAATGATTTTTTTTTTCTAATCGGATAATAATTATGGATCAAAAACATCTTTTAATGAAAACAAGAGGCGACTGTGGGTCAGTGGCTGGAGTGTTGGGTCGCTGACTCGGAGATCGCTGGTTTGAGACCGAGTCTCGGCAGATAGATATTTGCAGCCGCCTCCTCTTGGAAAGTAATGGCAACCTACCAAGAGTATAATTGCCTAGACAACCTCTCCAAATTAGCCGTTCGGAACCGGCGTTAAAAAGTAGGTCCCGTATATCTGTGTAAAACAACTAAACACACTCAGCACAGGTATATGTGGAGAGGCGCCGACACCCGTTTCGGGTATGACACTCGAAGAAGAAGAATGAAAACAAGAATTAGGAATAGTTACTTATTAGGGATTTTTTTGTAGAGCAAAATGCGATGGTTTCAGCCGTTTTTGAGATATTTCGAAAAAAAGAAGGAAAAAACCACTTTTTTCATGCACGATTACAATACTTGACCATACCCTGTATGGTAAAGTAAAATGATATTTTACAAGGCATAGAAATCTGCTTTATTTAATAATATTCGATAGGGTGATAGACTTTGAAACGTGATTACTCAGGATTGAATCTCGCTTCAGTCAAAAAATGTTTTACCTCTGAAAAAAGGGCCTTCAATAAAGGCAAATAAAAACCCCCTGTGAATAATTTATCCCGGAAAATACTAGGAAAAGAATTCTCTCCATGGTAAATGGCAACGCTCGGAATCCATGGCCCACGAAGAGGTATTTTTTACGTTACTACACAACTACTTAAATAACGCCTTTTAGCAGATAATCAGAAAATCTATACAATTTTTTTTTTTAATCACTTAATTTCTCTCGCGGTAGAGAGAGGATCCTTTGGAACTTCCTGCTTTTTTAAATTAATGTGGCTGGTTAATTAATTGCGAAAAAATAAATAATATATAGCTCAATAATTTATTAAAGACATGAAAAACGTTTGGACGATAGGATTTATAAGCATCTTGATGAATGAAATGCCACCCGAAAACAGCAATTTTCGACTAATGATGAGCACCCTGTTTTTTTTTCTTTTCAAAAATTTTTATTTTCATCCCGATATTTATAAATCCGACAGGTTTAATAAGCGGAAAGGATTTTTATAAATATATTAACCTCACCCACTCTCTCCAAGTTCTGTTCCATTCGAAAATTTGGTGACTAATTAATTAAAACATATTTTGGAAACGAATCAATTTTTTTTTTGAAATTTTGAATTTTTTTTATTTTTGGGAGATGACTTTTTTTTATCAAGTTGTTCAGGCTGAACCTCTAAATATAAATGATTATAAATGAAGATGTTATTAATTTGAAGACTAGTGGAGGGAAACTATTACATATCGTTGTCGTTTTTATTCATGATCAATAGAGAGCGCAAAAAAGGCGTCTAAAAAGGCTCGATTTTTTTTGCAAAAAAGGCTCTAAAAAGGCTGTATTAAAAAAAGGTTTTGCAAAGGATGTATTATAAAAAAGGCTCTAAAAAGGATGTATTATCAAAAAAAGGTTCTAAAAAGGATGTATTACCAAAAAAGGCTCTAAAAAGGATATATTGTCAAAAAATCTCTAAAAATGATGTATTATCAAAAAAGGCTGTATTTTTTTGATAAACAGTCTTCGAATAATCTTTGTCATAAAAATATTATTTATACTTTCACGAATTTTACTTATGCTGACAATATAAGTAATTTTTAGAGGATCTATTTTAGAATAGGAGAAATAACATATATATCTTAGAAAGGATAGAATGCGATCCATGGATGCTGTGGATGCGGCGCATCTCTATAATTTCAAACATTTAGAGTATTTTCATAAATACATAAAGGTCGACTTAAAATTTTTAAAAGGGTCTTTAAATTTTCAAATTATTACCGGTTATTTCTAGACTGTTAATACTAGACCCATATATTCATCTCCAACACCTTGGTAATATTTGTTTTTGATGTAGGTATATTGCATATAGAAAAAATATACAAAGGGCGTAAACAGTCGCTAGGAAATTTTTTTAATTGAAGATATATAAAATAAAAAATAGAAAAATGGCATAAAAGGCAATTTAAAAAGGCCCAAAATTGAATTGAAAGGCTCAAAATTGAATTGAAAAAGGCTCAAAATTGAATTGAAAAAGGTTCGAAATTGAATTGGAAAAGGCTCAAAATTGAATTGGAAAGGCTCAAAATTGGATTGAAAAGGCAAATGCCTTTTTTGCGCTCTCTAATGATCACTCATTTAAATAATAATGAAGCAGTTGAAGCTTTTATTTTTGTGATTAATTTGATTAATATTCTTTTTTAGTGAAATCACACATAATTAATTATAATTATTTATTGAACAAGAACAAATAATACAATAAAACTACGACGTTTCGATCAACTTGTTCTGCAATCGTTCTCAAGTATGAAAAATCGGAGTGGGTGCTCATACTTGAGAACGATCGCAGAACAAGTTGATAGAAACGTCGTAGTTTTATTGTATTATTTATTCGTGTTCAATAAATAATTATAATTATTCAAATTTTCATTAAAAAAATCTTGAATGGAGAGTGAGAGTGGAGTAGGAGGTTTTTTCTGTTACTGAAAATGAACTGAAATTCATCAACTCATATACAAAATGCAGACGGACAGACACACAGATGAGGTTTGTTTTTCTCGGCCTGTTGGTTGCTTATCCTTGATTGAGCTATTCTTGAAATGGAATTTTTTTTCACTCGATTGGTAACCAGAAGTAGAATGATTCCCTTCTTTAAAAGGAAAGTCACTTACTATATACATCCCCTCCAGACCCCGAGACTTGTTTACAAGTGCATCTTTAAGACATAACAAGATTCTCATTCATTCAGAGTTCTATCTATCCTACTTTCTAATTCAACTACATATTTCTGTTTTCTCCCTTTATAAGAAGAGAAGATTCAAGATAAGTTTCAAAATTCTAATTCATTAGTATAACACGCGACACAATAATATATTAATTTAAATGGAAAATATTAAAATTAATCAGGTTATTTCTAATAGAAGAAATGACTGAGATTTGGATTGCTGTAAATATACGTATACATACAGTAATGAAGCTTTTATTTTTGTGATGATTAATTAGATTAAAATTTGAATTTTTAGTGAAATCACACATAATTAATTGTAATTATTTATTGAACACGAATAAATAATACAATAAAACTATGACGTTTCGATCGACTTATTCTGCGATCGTTCTCAAGCATGATAACCCACTCCGACTGAAAACTTTCAGTCGATCGAAACGTCGTAGTTTTATTGTATTATTTATTCCTGTTCAATAAATAATTATAATTTTTTTTTTTTATTTATTTAATGTAACCGGGAATAAAGCCCATATGTAGAGTGTTAGTAGGGTTAGTGAGGGAGCCGAGTTTTCAGCGTGTAGAAATTTTTATTTGCCAGCCAGGATCGAACACCGGACCTCCACTCCAACATCGTCATAATCGATTGATGCCGAAACGGGGACAGTGCGTTAGCTGACTGAGCTACCCGACTCCCCAAATAATTATAATTAATTTTTGTGATTTAACTAAAAATTAAAAATTTTATATATACATACAGTATATTTATTACATAAACACCCAGTGAGAAATACATATCAATGAGGTTGTCCTCTGCTTGATGCAAATAATAATACCCCTAAATTTAAATCAATATATGTATACGTAAAAACCCGGGTTCTTACTAGTTAAAACGCGTTTCACTGAATACCTTTGAAGCAACTAGAATTTACTGATGTTGGCTGGGTTTGGTTCAAAGGTCTAAAATCTTTATTTCTGACCTTCCGCCTCATTTTGGGTGTATATTTTCAAAAAA
>JALMQS010000187.1:19482886-19493866 GCA_024734495.1 Forficula auricularia | reverse complement strand
TTTATTTCTGACCTTCCGCCTCATTTTGGGTGTATATTTTCAAAAAATTTTAAAGAAAAATGTCAAAAATAGTAATTTTTGATATTTTCGTTTAAATTTTTTTGAAAATATACACCCAAAATGAGGCGGAAGGTCAGAAATAAAGATTTTAGACCTTTGAACCAAACCCAGCCAACATCAGTAAATTCTAGTTGCCACAAAGGTATTCAGTGAAGATCGCGTTCTTACTAAAAAACGGGTTTTTACTACAACATAGGACAACCGCATTGATTTCGTCGTGGATTTCAACAAATCTGTTACTCTCAGCAAGACTAATATATTTTCAAAAACAGATCACTCAACTTTCTAGATCGTAGATCTTTTGGTTTTAATGGCTAAAATATATATAGTCTTGAAGTTATTGAATCTTTTAAAACTTAGTAAATTCCTTTTTTTATTTGAGAAACTTATCTAGTGTCACATATTTTAAAGGTTTTAAGTGAATTTAGAGCCACACACGGTTCGTTCATTAAACCTTTTATTTCAAATATTGAATATATTATATATTCTCCGCAATGCTATGTGCCTATATATTTACTTACTACTTGAATTTCTAAAACATATTCCTATTAAAAGAAATTAATTGCATTTTTTTTCCTGACAAGACCAAAAGAGAGATACTAATTTTTTGTTTCTGCTTTTTGACGTTGGTTGGCTTTTAGTTTTTTGAGTTTGTGTGTGTTCAAACAAAAAACCAAAAAAAAAAAAATCTTTCTCGAGTGTCTCCAGAGTACTTATCTTGGTTAGTTCGTTCATTAATCAGTTAAGTGGCATATGCACATGCATGGTTCTCTCTTATAACTCGGAGGTATTTTAAAATGCTTTCGATGTCTTCTTGTTGCTTGCTTCAATCTCTCCATCTCTTTCTGACTCGTTGAGACTGAAGGCTTCAGACAGAGCAGACAGGGCCTAACTCAGCGGGGGTGAGTTATTCTTTTGGTATAGGCTATTTCTGGCCTGTCTCTGGCGCCAACCCCTCTCTTACAACCCCTAAGATGTTGTCTGATGCCTGGGCCTTTCTCAAGGGTCGCCAAAAATGAAAACAGACCCTGCGACATGCAAGAGCAAAGGTAGCTTCAGAAAAACAACCGAGAAACAGCCCTTCTATTTCTTTTTCCTCTTTTTGTTTGGTTAATTCGTTCCGTTAGATTCAGGCAATTTCTCATTTCTACTTTATAACCATCATCAAACTCATTTATCAAACGCTTAATCCCTTGAATTCACCTACAGATTTTTTATCCTATTTAAACATCTCACATAAAACAAAAAAAACAGCATTTTCAAATGCATATCTTATCTTTTTATATTAAAAGAGCAATTCTTGTAAATATATATAATCGGTTTCTCGAAAAAGACTATAAAAATTTGAATGAAATTCACGGGTTAAGGGGTTTTTGGGTTGACATTTGATCTGTCATCAGGTCAAATTTTAATCAAATTTATCATAAAAATAAAAGCTTCAACAGCTTCATTATTAATATTAATTCTAACTAATTTAAAATCAATATTTAATAACAGTTTTAGGAATAGAGGCATATTTTGTATGATAAGAATGCAAGAAGACACATTTAATATCTACAGGTCAAGAATATGGAGATGACTTTTAAAAGATCGAAGTTTGTAGAACGCTCTTTTGTTAAGGGAGAGTGGTGTAGGTTGTTGTTTTTTTTAATGGTTTTTAATTGGTGAAACATTTTAAATAAAACTTTTGAACATTTTGTTAGAAAACTTTTTAAAATTTAAAATATAAAATACTAGGTAGGTTTCAATATTTAGGTTAAATATTTATTTATTATTATGTGAAACCTACCTAGTATTTTATATTTTAAAAAGTATTCTAATTTTTTTTTTTACTTTTTTTGTAGAACTCCACTAGGATGGAAACGATAATTCTAGATTTAATAAATTATAGGGCACTAGAGATGAAGATTAAGTAAGTTTTACATGAGAGAGAGCAGATGAGGCTTTAGAGGATTAGTGATTTCATTTCAGCTTCAAGCTAACCAAAGCCGCCGAATTTTCTATTAATATTAAGAATTTCATCCAGAATAGAAGCACAATGATACCTACGAGACAAATATTTTACGAGAATTCGGAACTTTTATTGCTGAGTGGGCATAAAATAGCAGCATCCCGATTTGAAAAGAAATCCAAGTGTCTGTCCATTTAACAAATTTTGCTACAGGTGTTTTATGGCCATTTAAAGAGAGGTCAGACCCTACCTAGTGACACCTGCAAATGACTATTTTTCTCAAAGTTTTTAAGCATTCAATTCAAAGAGAATGTTATTGTAGGGGTCAATATACCTACGTATTGAGTAAAAAAATATGTATTTGTCTGATTCTATCAAGGGTGTTTTTTTTACTCAGAAAAATATATTGTAAATCATGACATTGACACATTGAATGACGAAAATGAATTATTACAATTTTTCTGTTAAAACGTAGAATAATATTTTGACTAATATTTGAGCGCAATAATTGACTAACTCACAAAATTATAATTTTGTTTTATCTGCGGAAATTAATTACTGATATTTGCTAGCAAAAGCTGGTTTGGTTCACTTTGGATTTGGTTGGTAACATTATTAGTAATTAATTTCCGCAGATAAACCAAAATTATAATTTTGTGGGTTAGTCTCATAGCCTCATTTCTGAAACGATATTCAAATAAGAATCCATAGTAGTCAAGTCAAATTGTGCTCAAATGGGCCTCTATGGGGAAAGTTTTGGGGTAGTTCTGATAAAATTCTTAGATGTATAAATATCCAGCATTTTCCATGAAAGGATATGATCCGAGTCCTCAGAAGTGTCATGGAAAATGCTAGATATCTATAAATCTAAAAATTTTATCAAAAAAATAGTCCAAGTAAACGTTCAAGTCAATAAAATTTTCTAGAGAATGAGACAGGAATCAAGTTTCTAGGATGAGTGGTTTTCATTTAATGAATGAAAAACTGCAATTTTTTGAAAAAAATTGAAGTTTTTTAAAACTTCAACCTCATTGCGGCACGGATTACCATTATCCAATTAAGATGAAACTTTGTTTGAATTGTAGCAAATTTAATCTAACTGAAGGTTTTCTACATTTTATTCGATCGCGAATCTAATGTAGGGAATTTTTGTCAAATATTGAGTGAAAATAATATTTGAACTTATATATTTCTAACTTGAAATAATGATATTAAATAAATTTTAATTTTCTCATTAATATATCAAAGAATAATTGATACGTCAACAATCTTTTTTTCAAATCAGCGCGGTCAAAATAATTCTTGTTGACGTATCAATTATTCTTTGATATATTAATGAGAAAATTAAAATTTATTTAAATTTAATCTAGTTTAAAAATGTATAGAGTGGTTTTTGTCGAAAACGTGCTCCTTCATGGTCAAAATAGGAAAAAATCGAAAAAAATGCGAGGTTTTGGGTGATCCGGGGGATTACCGAGATCGAAAACATGGATTTTACGCTTGAGCCCGAACGGTTAGTCGGAGAAAAAACCCAAATTATAAAATTTGTAGGGAATTTTATGAACTTTCATTTTGAATAAGTAGGTTATTTACGAAAAGTTGATAGTTTTCGAGTTATTAGTGAAAAACCGCCAAAAAATGAAAATTTTCACCATTTTTTGCATTTTCTACAATGTTGTGTCACGAAATTTTGGTGGGAAAGCTTAGATTTGGATTCAGAGGCCCAAAAAACATATATATTTTCAAAAAATCAGAACTAGCCCAAAACTTTCCCCATAGGGGCCCAATTGAGCACAATTTGACTGGACTACAAGTAGTAATTATAAAAGTTTACCTATGGTATAATAATTTTTCACGTTCTGTTATGAACAATTATCTGGAATTTTCGAAAGAACAAAAAAAAATTGATTTCTTATCAATTAATAAAATAATATCTTGTAAGCGGTAGTAGAAAAGAAGAACCAGAGAAATTAAAAAATAGATCAATTTTGATTGCATATTGCCACTGAATTTAATTATTAGTTTTTTTTTATCCGATAGAAAACACATTATTAATAAACTACTTGAATATTAAAGTTCATTTAAAAAAGTGATAAGAAAAAAAACATTATTAATAAATTAATAACTATAAAAATATTTAATTATTCAGTGATAATATTTATTATAAGTAATTATATTAATTCAGCATGCTGTGCAGATAATCTTTTTAATAATTATTAAAAATATGAGGAATTCCATTTTTTATCTAAATAAGTACTAAGCCGGCGAGTTTTACTAGAGTAGTATAGAATTAATTCAAAATCTTCTTTGTTTCTTATGATTATGCATATTGAGGAAATGTTTTTTGCCTCAATAACTCAAGAACGAAAGATTATGAAAGTTTTGTCGCCCAAAGCTTTTTATTTTCAATATGAAGAACCTATTAGATTTTGGTCTTCTAGAATTATAACTTATCTATAAAAAATGCAGAAAATTGGAAAAAATCGTTGAATGGGAAGGTCTTAAACGGTTTTAAGTTATAAATGTTATAGGTAATCAAAGAATTGTACAAAAGACTAAGCTTTTTCTAGCTCAAAAAAAAAAAAAAAAAAAAAAATCGTTAAATGTCCGAAATTTACAGAAAGAATAGCTTTGAATTTTTTCTACAATTCTGCTTTAACTTGCTCAAAAAAATCGTTAAATCTCTGAAATTTGCAGAAAGAATATTTTTGAATTTTTTCTACAATTCCGCCTTTTCTGCCTTAAAAAAAATCGTTAAATCTCCGAAATTTGCAGAAAGAATAGTTTTGAATTATGTTCTACAATTCTGCTTTTTCTGGTTCAAAAAAAATCGTTAAATTTCTGAAATTTGCAGAAAGAATAGTTTTGAAGTTTTTCTACAATTCTGCTTTTTCTGGCTCAAAAAAATCGTTAAATTTCTGAAATTTGCAGAAAGAATATTTCTGAATTTTTTCTACAATTCTGCCTTTTCTGGCTCAAAAAAAACGTTAAATCTCCGAAATTTGCAGAAAGAATAGTTTTGAAGTTTTTCTACTATTCTGCTTTTCCTGGCTCAAACATCGTTAAATCTCCGAAATTTGCAGAAAGAATAGTTTTGAATTTTTTCTACAATTCTGCCTTTTCTGTCTCAAACAAAAAAATCGTTAAATCTCTGAAATTTTCAGAAATAATTTTTTGAATTTTTTCTACAATTCTGCCTTTTCTGGCTTAAAAAAAATCGTTAAATCTCCGAAATTTGCAGAAAGAATAGTTTTGAATTTGTTCTACAATTCTGCTTTTCCTGGCTCAAACAAAAAAATCGTTAAATCTCCGAAATTTGCAGAAATAATAGTTTTGAATTTCTTAAGATTAATATAGTCAAATACATATAGATAGTATAGGTATGTGGTATATTTCTGTAAATATCAAAAAGGTTAATAAAATATCAAAATTAAGCCTGAATTTTACATGCCGGGATTTTGGGCGCCACCCGTATATAGGTATATATATAAATATACAATTTTTGCTCGTTTAATAGAATAAAATATATAATTTTTGTAAAGTTGTTTTGAAAATATCATGTGGTTTTTAACATCAAACTAACTAGCCTTGTTCGTCAGCTCTAATAAGAGGGACTGAATGTTGATGTTTCGCCTTGGTGGAGAACATCACCGAGAGGGACAGTAAGTAATCGCGGTTGTTTTAATTTAGCTAGAATGCAGAGGGTCTGACAGACAGAGAGACGGTGACAGGGTGCCCCCGGGGTCTTCTTCATACCCCCCCCCCCCCCCTTCACCTTCTTTATTCACCACTAGGAGCCATCCTTCTTCCCTGTCGCTACCACCAGGCGGTTGATTTGTCGCGGACTTTGCAAAGCCCATTATGTCTTCAGTAACAAGAGAGTTGGAGAGGAAGAGACCGGTTCTTTGCAATCTTCCATTCCCCTTGCATCCCGCATCAGTAAATAAAAAGAAGAAGAAAAATTAACGAATGAGCAACAACTCGCTACGGAGGTCATTAGGTCAATCTATACAGGGAATGTATGGAATGTATTGACAACGAACCAGGTATACGCCGAGGAGGCTTTATTGATATTGGCATACAGGTTTTGTTACACACGCCGATTAAAGTTTCCAAATGGATCGGAAAAGGTGAGAACCATGCGTTAGAATTGTCTTGGATACTAGCTGTTTTAATTGAACTCATCAATGAGGGGATTTTTAAGGTAGTTGTATCGCAACAATACTAGCAAAAATTTAATACTAGAGTATATAGAACAGACAATAAGGATTCATAATTCATAAGCCCAAAACTTTTTGATGTTTATGTACCACTGCAAGACAATCCCGTGCTCGTTTGCCAAATCTGACAACAGTGTCCGAGCTTGTATCTACTCTTATTAAACGAGCAAAAATTGTATATTTATATATTTATTTATTTATATATTTGTATCTTGGTTCTATTTTGAAAACGGCCCTACCAATTTTGATGAAACAAAATCTATTAACAAGTTTTGAGGATGAAAAAACGATCTGGCTAGGACTGGACCTCATCAAAATTCATCTTAATTGATTTTTTCTTAATTAAAGTAATTATTGATAGATGAAAATCTCAATAAAAAAAAAAATGTTTCGCCGGATGTCATATTAGAACCTGAGACCTCTTGCATCAGAGGCAGACACTCTACCACTGGACCAAAGAACTATTTTAAAAATCTTTGCTTTTTACTTTTACTAAAATGAATATTTTTGAATTAGACTTTATTATAAGTGTGGAAATAATTGAATATATTATATATAGCTATGTATTTAATAAATAGAATTTATTAGATATATTGCGGCGCGGCAAATTTGAAATATGTATAATTGAATTAAGCTGAAAGAAAGACAACAATTAATTTTAATAAAGGGAGATTTATAAAACAAAAAGTTCTTAATAAGCGATTGAAGGCTGTTGCGACAATGGCAGAAGCGAAAAAAACGTCAAAAAAGTACTAAAGTTAACCCACTTTTAAGGTTAAATAAATGCGTTGTTGCCAGCTTGTTTTTAGTGTAAATTATTCATTATTATCTCCAAAACTGTGTTGTAACTATGAATTAAAATTTTCTTAAAAAATGTATTAGTTTAATGTTGGTTAAGTTATTTAGAACACTGGTAAGGAGAGTTTCTTAATTTTAATTAAATATTTATGTAAACTTTCCGATATCCCGTATAGTGCAATGTATAAGAGTCTGAAAAACTCTATCTTTGAAATTTAATATCTCCGGAACTATTGTTCATAAATTTCGTTTTGCCACCAATCGATGCAGAAGTAAGTCAATTATTTGCTCTGTTTTATTCATATATATATAATATCTCATATTTTTTAAATATATTTATTTTATTTTATTTATTTATTTAAAAACAATGCTCTGAGGTGGCTACCTCGTAGAGCAGAAACAGAAAGAATATATATACAAATAGTATCATTTAAGTAAGCAAACATAACATATATAACATTTAAATGAGCAAACAGAAAGAATACATACATATAGTAACATTTAAATGAGAAACAGAAAGAATACAGGTATATAACATATATAACATTTAAATGAGCAAACAGAAAGAATACATACATATAGTAACATTTAAATGAGAAACAGAAAGAATATAGATATAGAAACAGAAAGAATATAGGTATATAGTAAGATTTAAATGAGCAAGACTCTCCCAGCCCAGTGAGCAACCCAGAGTCAGCACAAGCAGGCGAATAGACCAGTGACACATTACTCCAACCCAGCTCCCCCTAGAAGATGCACCCTGAGTGAGCGATGAAAAGATGATGTTGAAAGCGATGTTCGGATATTTAATGGCAATGTATTCCAAACCAGAAGTATTGGATATTTAAATAATAATCTGTCTAAATTTCAAAAAATCATAAGAAACAACTACCTTAAAAACTTGCAAGTTACATATGAGAATGAATGCAAAGAATTAGTCAAGAATTGGACAACTATTTCGACAAAATATGCCAACACCAAAAATATAAGAATATTTTTATTGGAGTGCAAGAGAAATGGATTGAAAAATTTGATCAAGGTAATTATATTATGTCTGAATTGATTTTGATGATTGTGAATGATTCATTTCTATTTACGTTTTGTATAGAACCTGATGAAGCCAGAATAAATTGGCGAAACGTTGCCATTGGTCGTTTCATTGTTCCTTTTTTTTCTCTGATTTGTTACATCCAATGAAACTGAATAATAATAATAATGATACAATTTAGTATTAAAGAATTCCAATAAATGCAATAATGACGATGCATCATACTCATTCAAAGCATTAATTTGAATTAGGTAGTTTCAAAACACTCGAGATCCATCAATAAACTATGAATAATAATCTTTATTTGTATATAGTTATCATAGAAAAAGAATAAATTAAAATCTCTACTTACTCTCTGTCAACTAAACATTGTAATGAAAAGGAAAATTTTAAATAAGAAATTAGTAAGATTAGTAATGAAGTTGTTGAAGCTATTATTTTTTAATTAATTTGATAAAAATTTGAATTTTTATTTAAATCACACATAATTAATTATAATTATTTATTGAACAAGAACAAATAATACAGTACAATTACGACGACGTTTCGATCGACTTATTCTTGAGATCGTTCTCATGTATGAGCGACCTAAAATCGGAGTGGGTGGCTCATACTTGAGAACAATCGCAGAATAAGTCGATCGAAACGTCGTAGTTGTATTGTAGGTATTATTTGTTCTTGTTCAATAAATAATTATATAGGACCTGGCCACCGATAACTTTTTGCTTCAGTTAATAGCTATATATTAATCCTCAACCCCCCCCCCCCCCTCGACCCCCAGACCCAACCACTTCACCCCACATCCAGCACCCCACACATCTGCCCACGCACCCAGTTTTTGCATTTCTAGCCTTCAGGGGCCCACAGATTATTTATATATAGGTATAATACGGTATAATTATTTTTTTTAATTTAATAACAATTTTTGAATTCATCAATTAAATTGTCAAATTAATATTTGTGGGATTTAAAACTCGATTTTTAATAAATTAAATAAATTTAAACCATTTATTTTACATGAATTTATGCATACACTGTTTTTGAGCTTCGACTCCGGAGATTACTTCTCCACCATCGAATGTCCTTGATCATCTTTTAATCCTTGTATTAAATAGGAGGAAAAAACTAATTAAATAAAAAAAAACCTCTTTTCCGATAATTATTTCAATTCCATTATTCAATCTATCTTGTCCAATAAATTAAATTTTTTTTTTTATAAATTTTATTAAACCAATTATTTTTCATTAATTAATGTATACATTGTATTTTTGCTTCGATTCCGGAGATTACTTCTCCACCATCGAGTGTCCTTATTCATCTTTAGTCCTTGTTTTTAATAAGAGGAAAAATCTAATTAGATAAAAAAACCTCTTTTCCGATAATTATTTCAATTCCATTATTCCCCAATCAAGTCGATTGGTTTTAATTACCTCCTCTCTCCCATCCACCCAATCAATCCAAAAAAAAAAAAAAAAAAAAAATCAATAAATTAAATTGTCCAATTTTTAATATATAATAATAATTGTAATAATCTTATTGTGGGATATAAAATTAAAAATTTATTATTTTATAAAATTATTATTATTTATTAAAAGGAAATTGAATAAAAATGTAAATAAACATTTTTATCGAGACAAGCACCTGTGAATAATTATTCCAATTAACAAAAAACCCATCAAAAACAACTTAGCCGAAGATGAGACCGTGACAGATCGAATGTCCAAAACCCTCCTAACCCGTGAATTTCATCCAAATCGTTAGAGCTGTTTTCGAGAACCCGACCGGATATTAATATATTACTTGAAAATCTTGAAAAGTAACTAACTTTCTAAAAACTCAAAAATATCTAAATTCTTAATAAATCACAAAAATTCTTCAGGTATTGTTCAGCCGCTTAATACTAATAAATATGAATACAGACAAAAAGAAAAATTTCGATTCCAATTTGTCTTTATAAAGATTATATACCTATATATATAAAATAAAGCAAGAAAGAGATGAAATTTAATGAATTTTCATAAAGGCCAAATTGAAAAGCCATCCACGAGTGTCTTTCTCTGTCTTAAAAGCGCCGAATACCTGTTTCCATCGGGACCTGGAGAAAGGTCATCCCTAAAGGCCACCTCTACTATTATGTTTATTTAAAAATTCGAAGATAAATAAATAACCAAATCCATTAGGAGTAAGAGATATGTGTTTGTGTGTGAGTGTGTGTGTGTGTGTGTCTGTCTGACTGGGATTCAATTTTCTTAAGGATCAAGTTTTAAGTTGAAAGTTAAATTTAGCAACAAGGATCTGTCTATCTCACTTTTTAATACTCTATAGATATTAACCCGTTCTAGAGAACAGTTTAGAATTTTAAAATATACTCCGAGGTTCGTTTATTATACACTTTTTTTGTGATCATATCTATATTATTTGTTGTTTAAGTAGAGGGACGCGCCAAGTCTCTTTTGCGCCGTCGTGCGAAATACTGATTGGCGTCTTTATATGCACCGAGCCCTAATTATTGTGGCCACAACTTTTTTTCACGTTTCAAGGTTTTTTTTCAAAAAAAAAAAAAAACTAATAGGGCGAATAATAAATAGTTACAGCCGTTTTTGAGATATTTCGTAAATACAAAAAAATAGCTTTTTAATGCTCGATTACAAGCCAGCAGCATCAGCCCACTCATTTAATAGCCTCACCTCGTTTAAAGGGAGCCCCCTGCTAGTTAGACAACTAAATTGGCAGCTCAGTTAAGGGAATGCCTACCCTACAAAAAAAGGCGCAAGCCATTCCTCATTTTTTCTTTATCCAATCTGAAGCAGATTAGGATCAATCAATCAATCACATTGAAATCTAAAAATTATTATTATTTAAATTTAGGGAACGAAGAAAAGTTTTTATTTTTATTACAGACA
>JALMQS010000187.1:19471894-19482876 GCA_024734495.1 Forficula auricularia | reverse complement strand
CGTTCATTTTTCGCAGCCTAAGCCTTGATTCATTAATTAAACAATTATTATTATTATTATTCATATTTCTCACAACGTTTCGGGAATTATTTTTTAGCTTAGATGATTGGCCAAAGAGATCCAATGGAGCTAATAACACTATTAATAGATGATGTTAATATATGCCTAAAGGTATTTTGGTGTAAGTCGAACTCGATCTCTGAAAATAAATAATACAATATAATTACAACGTTTCGATCGATTTATTCTGCTGGGTGCTCATTCTTGAGAACGATCGCAGAATAAATCGATCGAAACGTCGTAGTTATATTGTATTATTTGTTTTTGTTCAATAAATAATTATAATTAATTATGTGTGATTTAAATAAATATTCAAACTTGGCCAGGACAACCCGCTGCCCGCGAAAATTCAACATAACAAAATCTTGAAATGACTTTACAAGTATTTGAAAACGACTCCAGAATTAGTGATTGAAACGTTATGTATTGTGATTTAAAAACGATTACTAATACTTTTGCCAATAACTTGATTACTAAGCTCCTTGATTTTGAAATTAAAAGTGATATTTATTTATAAGCAGTAGAAATTGTTTCGCTAAATTAGGTCAACTATTGAATGTTGATTAAATAGACAGTATTTCTTACTTGTACTATCATTATGATTGGATTAGGAGTTTATTATTATTTTTTAAATAACAAAACGAAAAGAATGAAAGGGCTGGAATCTTTTTCCTCTTTCTCTCTCATCATCAGTTGATTGACCTGTTAAGAGGAGGAATCTTGACTGACTGACTCAGGGATTTCGTTCGAGAATCAAGGTTCATCGGTAATTACTAACCATTCCCGTGGATATGATTATACCTGATCAAATTATAGTAAATAAAAATGAAAAATGCATCAATCGAATCGTCTCTTCAAGAAAAAAAAATAATAATTCGATTCAAAGGGAAAAAATATAATGAGATTGAGGAAAAATAAAAAAAAGCAAAACATATAAGAAAACGTTTATAATTGATTATAACTAAGGATGAAATTTAAGTATCTACTAATTATATGTATTTTCTGTTTTTTGGGAATTTTGATAAAAAGCTAAAAATCTAAATATGTGTTACATTTCCTTATAATTAAAAATTTTAAAGTACTTAAATTTTTTAATTTACTTATTAAAAAAACAAATTTGAAAATATTTGAAAATAATTTATTTTCTTTTTTTGTTCTTAGTTCAAAATTTGGTGATTCTGAAATAGAAAGATGTATTTTTATCATTTTAAGGGTTTTCTGATATATTTAAATATTTGAAATTTTTTGAGACTGTGGTTTCGACAGTTTTGCTTTCATCTTCAGTCTAAAATACAATATATAAAGGAAATATTTAAAAAATACAAATCTTTTACAAAACAATCTAGAACACGTCTATTTTCAACCAAACGTTTCGGGAGAATTTCTCCCTCTTTCAATGGTAAATTTTCAAAAAAAGTTTTTTCCTCTAAAATTTAGAAAGCAACAATAAATTTTAGAGGAGGAAACTTTTTTTTTCTATTTTTCTTTTTTTGAAAATTTACCATTGAAAAAGAGAGAAATTCTCCCGAAACGTTTGGTTGAAAATAAACGTGTTCTAGATTGTTTTGTAAAAGATTTGTATTTTTTAAATATTTTATATACAATCAATAAATAGATATTTTATAGAACTAATCAAAATGGAATTTATCTATTGAGATGCTTAATATGAATATTTTTCCCAAGGGTATTGATTTTATCTTCACTCAATATAGACAAATCACCTGAATGTTTGCTGTAATTTAATCACAATTGAATTTATTTCTATTGGGATGCTTAATATTAACATTGTTTCTAAACTGATTCAATGGTAATGTTTTTATCTTCAGTACCTACTATTTAAATAAATCATATACGATTTTTAGTTAAATTTTAAACCCAATTCAATTTATACTTCTAGGTGGATGCTAAATATGAGCATTTTTATTTAAATCACACATATATTATTATAATCAGAGTGGATGCTCATATTCGAAAATGATCGCAGAATAAGTCGATCGAAACGTCGTTAGTTATATTGTATTATTTATTCGTATTCAATAAATAATTATAACTAATTATGTGTGATTTAAATAAAAATTCAAATTTTAATCAAATTAATCACAAAAATAAAAGCTTCATTACTAATGAGCATTTTTATTTATGTGAAACTTTAGGACCGATAATATTATTTTAATAAATAAAAGATTCACGGGTTTTTGGACAATTTTTTTTTTATTAATGTTAAATATCAATTTTCGTACGACGTTTCGTCCTTTTTCAAGTACATACTCAATTACTTAAAACATTTATCGTTGATAAAATAGTGTATGGTAGGTATTGGTTGTTAGCTTATTATAGGATGAATATTATGAATACAACAATATTTATTGTCTCGATGGTCTCACTATTTTATCAACGATTAATGTTTTAAGTAAATGAGTACTGAAAAAGTCCTGAAAAAGGACGAAACGTCGTACGAAAATTGATATTTAACATTAATAAAAAAAAAAAATTGTCCATAAACTCTGAATCTTTTATTTATTATTAAAATGGACATGAACCAAATAAATTCTCCTAATCTTCAGTTTAATACGAGGGGTGAACCGCGACCTAGTATCCTGTACACCTACTTTCACTTCCAAGTAGAAGACAATAGAAGAAGGGGCATTATCTAATAATTCCAAAGACGTGTACACCTAATTCCAATCGCGGTTCACCCTTCGGTTTTATATATACAAATCACATAGATATTTAATGGAATTTTAGTCACAATTGAATTTACTTATACTGGAGTGATTAATATGAGTGTGTTTTATAAATAGCGCACTATAGTTCCAAAATTATCCGCCTGGAATTGGTTGTCTGTGTGTCAACCCGGTAAAGAGAATCCTAGGGGAAGAAAACTTTTAATTTTAGTATTTTTTGGTTTTCTTTCTTTTTCTTACTAGTAATAAAACAGTCTCATTAAAAACGTCTCTATAATTTTAGCTGCATGGAGTGATTTCAATTAGGTACTTGATTTTTTCTCCTTTTTGTGATTGATAATCACAAGAAACAACTTTTTACCATTCTCTAGTATCATTTCATAAGAGAACTAGTTTCTTTTCCCTATAAAATATTTTATATTCATTCATATAACAGGTTATTTTAGTTTAGATATATGTATTTTGAAAAGATTCGGATCGTATTTAAAAGTAGTTATACTTTCTAATCCTTCGGATGTTTTTTCAAGTTTGGCTCGTTATTTTGATTCTAATGGGACCTTAAAAGTAATTTCATGTTATTTATTTTATCATAAATATTTCAAGTTGTTTTTTTGAACATCGCGTGCGAAATATCTTCCTGGTCAAGTAACTGTTAGTTCTAGTTTTGTTCAGAGAGAATGGGTGTAGGTTCTAGGTGAACATATTTAATAAAATTTAAAAAATACAAATTACTAGGTAGGTTTTATAAATAAAAGATAAATTGTTTGTGAGCAAGACCATACCGGGTGAGTTTTGAGACAGTCCTATAACTCAAAAACAGTGCATTTTATGGAAAAAAGTTTATTTATATCAAGGGAGAAACTAAACTACGATATTGTTTGTCTACCTAGAACAAGCTTTCAAGGGTATTTCAACGTCAAGTTCTGTTTTTTAAATGGAAAGCTATATGTTTCTGTACAAAGCCTAAATCTACAAAACAAACTGAACAACTTTTATAAGAACTATTTTTTTATATGACATCAAATAAAAAAAATATTAAATCAATTATGTCTCAAGAAAAAGAAATCCTAATAATCATTTTTAACAATTATTTAACTTAATTATCAAATAATAATCATTAAATAATTAATTATTAAATTGAAGACTCACAAGAATGAAAATAAGTGTTTATAATGATCTTAAAACATCATTTTATACAGATTTAAGTGATTATTTTCCACTTAAAAAAGTTTATTTCTCGTGTCAATTCAGTAGATAGTTATATTGTATTATCATAATAATAAAAATGAAGCATTTTTTGTTGTTGAAGAAAGATGTTTTTCATCCAGAAGACTTGTGATACACTCTGGAATGTCACAGAACATTGTCAGAAAATTATTAAATTATTAATTTAAATTGAAAGTTTTTTTGCCGAGGGTAGAAGAATTTTTATACACTGAAGAAGACAATAAAAGAGTGTGTCTTCTGCTGGAATTATATATATATTTTTTTTAATTAATTAATGTATATTAATGCATTCCTGTGAATGAATTGTAATAGACTGATGAAGTGGGCAAATCCCTCGAAACTAGTCTCGTAATAAATAAAAAAAAATTATAATTCCAGCAGAAGACACACTGTCTTGTCTTCTTCAAATTATTAATAGTTATTAAACTATTTATTTACTAATTAAATATTTGATCATTATTATTTGATAATTAAGTTGAATAATTGTTAAGAATTCGGATTTTTTTGAGAACTAATTGATTTAATATTTTTTATTATTTGATGTCTTATAAAATAATAGTTCTAATGAAAGTTGTTCAGTTTTTTTTTGTAGATTAAGAATATGTAGAGAAACATATAGGTTTCCATTTAAAAAACATAACTCGAACCTCGAAATACCATTGAAAGCATGTTTTACTAGCATAGTTTAGTTTCCCTCTTGATATAAATGAACTTTTATTTGAAACTTGTTTTCATATAATGCACTGTTTTTGAGCTATAGGACTGTCTCAAGATAAAAAAACTCACTCGGTATAGTCTTGCCGAGGGGTGAACCGCTTCCTAATATGATGTACACCTAATTCCACTTGTACTTCCAAATATTTCCAAGTACTTCCAGAGATTCCCAAGTGCTTCCAAATATTTCCAAGTAATTGCAAATATTTCCAAGTACTTACAGTGATTCCCAAGTGCTTCCAAATATTTCCAAGTAATTGCAAATATTTCCAAGTACTTACAGTGATTCCCAAGTGCTTCCAAATATTTCCAAGTACTTTGAGAGATTCCCAAGTGATTTCAATTATTTCCAAGTACTCTCAAATATTTCCAAGTACTTCCAAAATACTTCCAAAGAGGTGTGCACTTACTTCCAATCGCGGATCACCCCTCGAGTCTTGCTCACAAGCAATTTGTGAAACCTACCTAGTGATTTATATTCTTTTAAATTTTGTTAGTTATTGAAATAATATGTCGATCAGCCGGCCGGCAAAGACAACCAACTCTCGAGGACGTTTATTTTTAGTTGTTGGGCATATATATGATGGCAACTTACCGAGTTCGGCGGTGTCATTTTGGGTGCGCGTTGGCCCGTCTTCGGCGGCGACAGCTCCTCGAGCCGCGGCTATCACCGCCAAAGTCCACCAGTATCGTATCAGCATCTTGAGGAGGAGGAGGATTCCTTTTGGTTAACACTACACGAACACACACGCACGCACTCACGTCAATTGAAGATGACGGGGGTCTTGAATTTTGATAATATTATATTAGATGTTGGCTCTAAAGCGGTCAGAGACACACTGGGGCGCCCGCGAGACCATGCCACTGTCTTTGTACGGTGGGAAGAGAGCGCCACTGGCGCCGTACTCTCCCTCCCTGCGCCCCCTTCACCCCCCTCCCTGAACCCCTCTTCCCCTCCGCCTGGCGCCGCCTCCCACTTGGCAACAAATTTTTTCTATAGAGTATCAAAAACAGTATTTGACCTTATAAATAATATTAAATGTCTTCATTCAGGCCATATAATAAACAACTCGCGGAAAGACATTAACAGTTTTCGAACAAGAAATTTCAATTTTTTTTTTTATTAAGAAAAAATTTATTTATTCAATCCAATGCATTCATATTCTTCTACTTTGCATTTAGTTTTATATTTGATTCTATTTTATTCATCGATTTCTTTTTTGCTAATAACACTGATCAATAAAGATTTCTCCTCCCTAATCCTAACAATGGATTCCAGTAGTTACATACGCTGATTATCATGCAATTTCCCTATTTTTTACAACACGTCAGAGTTTTGAGATATTATCGGCCAAAATGACGAAAAATGTCATTTTGATCTATTTTCGAGACCCATTAGATATTAAACAGCAATATTTGAAATCGAAATGACGTAATAGAAAACAGCTTCCTCTTTGATTTTCAAATTACCACTTGTTTTTAGCTCAATTAGAACTCGAGTTATAACTAAAAAACTAAAACTTCATGATTATAAATGATAAAAACCGATAAAAACATATGGTTTTAGTTTTTTAGCTATAACTCGAGTTCTAATTGATCTAAATTCAAGTGGTAATTTGAAAATCAAAGAGGAAGCTGTTTTCTATTACATCAACAAAATATTTTGATTTCAAATATTGCTGTTTAATATTTGATGGGACTCGAAAATAGGTCTAAATGCCCTTTTTTGTCATTTTGACCGATAATAACTCAACACTCTGACGTTGTGTAATAAATCGGAAAATTGCTTGATAATCAACGTAGAAAACTCTACTGAAATCCATTGTTAGGTAACGAGTAAATAATAAAATTATAGTTTAAAAAACAAAAAAAAACCTTATTATTTTCATAAATATCTTACATTTGATGATATTGGACAATAATTTTCAATTTTGAGGGTTTTCTTTTTTTAAAAAATAAAATTAACATAATTTTTCTGATTTAAAATAATTTTTGTTTTTAAGATATTAGTTATTAAATACTACCCTTAAAGGGTAGATATAATCCATCTCTGAACCCCCTCCCTCCGCCTGGCGCCGCCTCCCACTTGGCTACAAATTTTTTCTTTACAGTACCAAAAACAGTATTGGACCTTATAAATAATATTAAATGTCTTCATTCAGGCCATATAATAAACAACTCGCGGAAAGACATTAACAGTTTTCGAACAAGAAATTTCAATTTTTTTTTTAACAAGAAAAAATTTATTTATTCAATCCAATGCATTCATATTCTTCTACTTTGCATTTAGTTTTATATTTCATCTTATTTTATTCATTGATTTCTTTTTCGTTAATATTATTAATAATGAAAGTTAATAATATTTAAATTTATTTCTTTAAGAGTAAATAAAAATAAAATTTTAATATTCGATTAATAGTTAGTACCTATATTTATTACTCTGTATGCCGGGTGTAGACCTAGTATTAAATTGGAGGAAAAAGTAACAACTTTTTCACTATTCAGCATGCTCGCCAGCTTAGTCTAAACTTATATATTAGTAAACTTAAAAATGAAAAATTATTATTATTTGAAAAAAAAATTATATTTTTCAACCGGAAGCTCTAAAGCTTAAAATTAAATCACTCATCAGCAATATAAATATAAACATTTTGGCACCAGAACAAACTTTTTACGACTTTTCGTTCATGAGTTATCGTGGAAATTACAAACGCCTTAAAAATTGTGTTCTGATGCCAAGATATTTGTATTTTCAATGCCTCGGAGAGCTGCTTAGATTTTGGGGTATCTAGCTTTTTTAACTTTCTGTTCAAAAATGGAAAAATACAATTTTTGATTGATTTTAATCATTTTATTAATAATGTCTTATCATGATAGTGGTTTAAAAATAGCCAATCATGTGTTTCTCAAATTTCAATTAAATAATCGAGTTATTTATTTAAAAACAGTATTTGACCTTATACCATAAATAATATTAAATGTCTTCATTCAGGCCATATAATAAACAACTCGCGGAAAGACATTAACAGTTTTCGAACAAGAAATTTCATTTTTTTTTTTTATTAAGAAAAAATATATTTATTCAATCCAATGCATTCATATTCTTCTACTTTGCATTTAGTTTTATATTTCATTTTATTTTATTGATCGATTTCTTTTTCGCTAATAATATTTAAATTTTCATTTATATTTTTTGAAAATATTTATTTCTTCAAGAGTAAATAAAAATATAGTTTTAATATTCGAGTAATAGCTAAGTATGTATATTTATTACTCAGTATACCGGGTAGCCCTAGTATTGAATTTGAGGAAAAAGTAGCAACTTTTTCATGACTCGTTATGCTCGCCAGTGTAATTATTACTAAACTTAATAAATTGACACGTTATGATATGGGCATCCACTTGACTTTACCATACACTTCTGGTTGAGTTTGGTACAAGGGTCTAGATTTTAATTTTTTGGCCCCCGCCTCAATTTTGGACGGTTTGTTCTTGCATTTTTAGTGTTCTGGGGGCCCACTGTTTATGCATACAAAATTTTGTTGAGTTTGCTCAAATAGCCTAGATTTTTATTTTTTGACCCCCCGCCCTAATTTTGGCGGCAGAAAAAAAAATATTTTCGTTTTTATAGGTTCACTTTATAGAATATTTCATTTTTCTTGTTTTTTTTTTTCAGTTTGAAAATATTATAACTTTAAATTTTAACCCCCCCCCCCCCCCGGCTCGATATGCACCATAATCTAATTAGCTCCTAATCTCAAAGCACCAACACTTCGTGTGAAATTTGGTTTTGATATTCACACCAGTTTTTGAGCTAGTTCGTACACAAAATTTGGTAACGCACAGTCTAACTAACAGAATAACAAACTAACTAACTAGCTAACAGACATTTTCACAAAACAGTTTTTATCTCGGAAAATATAATTTTTTCGATGTTCACTTATTATGGGTTTTTTGTAGAGGAAAATGCCATGGTTTCGCCCAATTTTTTTAATCAAAATAGTTTCAGCCGTTTTTGAGATATTTCGAAAAAAAGAAGAAAAAAAAACACTTTTTTCATGCACGATTACAATACTTGACCATACCCTGTATAATATGATAAATTATTATTTTTTTTTTCTGAAAAAATTATATTTTCTATATATTTCAACCGGAAGCTCTTAAGCTAGATAGCTTAAAACTAAATTAGTCATCAACACTAGAAATATAAACATTTTGGCACCAGAAAAAACTTTTTATTACTTTGCGTTCATGAGTTATCGAGGGTATTAAATCCACATAGTCACACACAGAGAGAGAAACATCATGGTTAAAAATTATTTTTCTTCACATTTCGGATAATTTTAAGCACAACGAACAAATCAAAAAAAAAAAAAAAAAATTGAGTGAATTTAACAATAGGACCGCCCGGAGGGAAGCTAAGCCTGCCTCTAGAGAGAAATAAAAAATTTACTCGCAGTTTTTTCCCATTGTCTATAAAAATGTCTAAAACTTGAAGAGAAATAATTTAAAATAATTTTCAACTATGACTTGTTACTGTTTTTACACGTCTTTCTAACTCTCTGCCATGTTTAATATATTTCGATACTCACTGAAGTTCTAAACGTCTTAAAAATTTTGTTCTGGTGCCAATGCGCTGCTCAGATTTTGGGCTATCTAGCTTTTTTAACTTCATTTCAAAAATGGAAAATTATCATTTTTTAATGATTTTAAAGTCTTATCATCATAGTGGTTTAAAAAAAATAGCCAAAAGTTATTTACTCTGAAGACACACTATCACACTAATAATTTATTGAAGAAAAAATTAATCAAAAATTGAATATAGATACCAAGTTAAATTAGAAAATAATAATATTTAAAAAGCTCACAATTTTTTTTTTTTATTATGGTGACTTTAACAGGAGTGCATACCGCGAATTGATTAAGTTTTCACTTTCTTCTCCAAATTGACCTTATAAATAATATTAAATGTCTTCATTATGTCTATAATAAACAACTTACGAGAAGAAATATCGATCAATTTATTCATTTTTTTTTTTTTTTGGGGGGGTAATCGTAATAAATTTAAATTTTCATTCATATCTTTTGCAAAATGTTTATTTCTTCGTCCGCCTCCCTGGTGTAATGGTCAGAATAACTAGCTGGCATCCCGGAGGTCTCGGGTTCGATTCCCGGCTATACCCAGACATGTTTTCGGTAAGTATAGGGTCTGGTAATAAATTAAGTGGGAGATAAATTTAACCTAATTTATCGCGCGCAGAATTTACCACTGCTCGAAGCCCCTAAAAACTATTATATATTCACACTAGTTTTTGAGCTAGCTCGTCCACAAAAAACCAGACGAACTAACTAACAAACATTTTGACAAAACAATTATTATCTCGAAAAATATAATTTTTTCGATGTTTATTTGTTAGAGATTTTTTTTAGAGCGAAATGCCATGGTTTCGCTCAATTTTTTTAATCAAAATAGTTTCAGCCGTTTTTTAGATATTTCGAAAAAAAAGAAGGAAAAAACCACCTTTTTCATGCACGATTACAATACTTGACCATACCCTGTATGGTAAAGTAAAAAATGCTAATCTTACAATAAATCGCATAGAGCTGAAAATTAGTAGAGGTCTTAAATACACTATTACAAATGAAATATCAAAAATTCCCATCCTCCCGACCTCTGCAAAAAAATGTATCCAAGTCCAAACGTAAAAATTATCGGTTTTTCAAATTTTTCTCGTAAACGGTAACTGTTGTCGTAAAAATAAGTCAGACAAAAGTTGTAGATCATGGAATTCTCTACAAAAATTATTTTTCTACATTTTTTTCTACGAATCACTATTCCTGAGATATCGCGATTTCAAAAGTTGGAAATGTCGTACTCTACATTATGTACATATTTCCGCACCACCTATGATATGAGGTGGAGAGGATGGGGATTTTTGATATTTCATTTGTAATAATGTATTTAAAACCTGTACCAATTTTCAGCTCTATGCGAATTATTGGAAGCTTAAATGACTATTTTGACTGGACTAAAAGGGTATAGCCGGATATTATGGATGGCAAATCTGCCCCCGAGGCGATTTCTATTAGCACACCTTGTTTTGGTAGCAAATAGAAATAATTCTTCCAAATTTTCAGCCCTTAAAACTTAAGAACTTTTCGAGTTATTTGAAAAAAAAAACATTTTTTCGATTTTTTTTTTTTCAATAGTAAAATTGAAAATTAACAAATGTTATTCTTTATTACTTTAAGAAACTATTCCTGTAAAAATCAACTATCAAAATTGACTGTATGGGG
>JALMQS010000187.1:19446281-19471794 GCA_024734495.1 Forficula auricularia | reverse complement strand
GGGGGGGGGGGGGGTCAAATTATATAAATTTTTAGCCTTTTAGTACATTTACTCTTTAGAAAACTGAGAGTTATTTATTTGAAAATTTCTAAATATTTACAAATATCTAAAAAATAATTCCAACCTCCCAAAATGTGAGTGGGGGCAAAAAATTAATACTCTCTCCGATATAGATCAAATTTTATAATGTTAGTTTTTAAGACTATAGAAAATGTATGCTGTAAAAATCAATAGCCAAAATGAGTGTGTGGGGGCGAAAGAGGGGTAAAATATTACAAATATATATTATAGACCTAATAATCAAATGCTGAGACGCTGCCCGCCTGCTCCTGCTCAAAGGGCCGAGCTGTAGAGGGCGTGCCGAAGGCAGGCCTGGAGCAGCTCGTACTATATATATTTTGCAAATATCAAAAAGGTTTATAAAAAATTATAATTAAGCCTGAATTTCACATGTTTTGATTTTGGGTTGTCGCGATTTTGGGGGGCACCCTATTTTTTATATAAAATTGGTATATAAATTTATTTAAAATAAAATAATTTTTAAGAAAAAAATAAAAACCGACTTCAAAAAATTAAATGCAACAAATAAAATACACTAAAAGGTATAAAATAATTATTATTTTATTTAGTTACAACTAAACGACGACACATGAAATTACTTTTTGAAGTCGGTGCCAAACTAACTATACCTATAAGCGAGCATACCCTCCAAACGTACTAAGTAAGATCCGTCGAGTGCGATTCATAAAAGGTATATGTTTGGCACCAACTTCAAAAAGTAATTTCATGTTAATATTTCGTCGTTTAGTTGTAACTAAATAAGATAATAATTATTTTATACCTTTTAGTGTATTTTATTTGTTGCATTTAATTTTTTGAAGTCGGTTTTTATTTTTTTCTTAAAAATTATTTTATTTTTCTCTTTTTAGTGATGTTATTAATAGTGATCATATCATCAGAACTTGATCAAATTAATATGACACCATCCCCAAGACACCCCCTATCGGATAAAAAAAGAACCATCGAAATCGGTTCATAAACAAAGAGGTTAGGCTCAAACAAACCTAATTAAAAGGTCTAATACCTATGAAAAAAAAACGAAAAAAAAATGGGACCAATCGGAAGCTAGACTGGACCCAATGCAAAAAAATTTCAAAATCGGTTGAGAATTGGCGGAGATATGAGGTAACATAGGCACAAAAAAAAAAAAAAATCAATCGAATAGAGAACCTCCTCCTTTTTTGAAGTCGGTTAAAAATGTAATTTATTTTTCTGGCCCTTGTTTGAAAATTTTCTTCTGATGACAGTGGGTACCTGCTATTATATCACAGGATTATTTTTTTAATTTTAAAGAAATTGCTTTAGAGAATTAGTTTTCTATTTATGTTAGATAGTATAAGACAAAAAGCAAAGAAATAAAAGATATAATTTAAATATTAAGATAAAACAGAAATTACTAAAGAACAATGATGCTTATGATATGTTTTCTCTCTTATTTTAAATATTATTATATTTGTTCAGATTATCGTGTTATTTACCGTCTGTCCTATTTTGAACAAATAATAATCTTTAAAACAAGTCTTTATTTATGTTTATATTATTTGAGGATTGATTTGAAAAAGTCTTGGTTTTCTGATAATGATATTAAATCTAATTTTCTTGTATGTTTGAACGTCATCATAATGTATTTTTTTGTACAAATGATAAGCAATGTTAATCAGTATTAATAAAAAAAAGTTTATGCGCAGAATGGATCAAAATAGCTTTTTCAATTTGTTAAATTATTTCGTGATAGTTCTACCAAAAAGAATTTAAATGTTTATATACCTGACCAACAAGGCTTCAACAAACATACAACCATTGTAGATACCTACACAGAAACTTTTCCCAATGGGACTCAAATTTTTGTTAAAAAAACCCCACAAAATATACATATAAATTAATTCACTTTTTAATCTCATAAAATCAAAACATTTTTCACAAGATAGCTGAAGTGATTAAAATAGGAATTCTTGAATTAATTTGTTAAATTTAAAAAGTTCCGTAAATTTTAAATTTGATATACTACTTAAAAAAAATCGAGCCACCGATAAAAACTTGATTAAATAGAAAATTATTTTAAAATTTTTTACAAATATTCATATAATTTGTTCCATTAATTCTTATACTAAAACATATTCTATAAATATTGTTGATAATTTTTGAATTTTATAAAAAAAAAATAAGTAAAATTAAATTAAAAGATACAATTACAAATTATCCTACTTTCACAATATCACGTAGATTTAAATAAATTTTAAATAAAAGATCAAATTCCATTTGAAATATCAATAAATTGAATAATTTTGAATTAAGCATCATTGATAGAAAGGTAAATTACACAAAATGGATATTTCTAAAGTTCAAGCAGTTCAAATTGTGTGCCTAATTAATCAAGGGCTAAGCCAACAAGTGGCAAGTACACTTGCAATAAGCAATAATTTTAATAATTTATGTTTCCTTGTAAAAAAATTAAAAATGATTTACTAGTTAATAAAGTTTTTATTGGTGGCTCGAGTGTATATCTTTAAATGAATTAGATTTTTTGTGAGATTTTCAATACCAATGGATTTTTTACAAAAAGATCCTCTTGAATGGGAAGATGATAGAGGTTTCCAAATTGGACTGGAAATTGTAGAAAAACTTCAAGTTATAAACGACATCGCTGAACGTGGAGTGAAACTCATGGACGTCTAGAATAAAATCCTTTCAAGAAGCGAAGATGAGAAAACAATTTATCATGCAAATTGTTTCAAAATATAGAAAAAAATAACCAGAGAGTAGGAAATCAATATTGGCAATGGATTTGGAAAACTCCATATTTGGTTAAATAAAATTTATTTGGAGAAAATAATCGCGTATTTCTATTAATTTACTTTGTGAATGCTAAATCCCTTCTTTTTATGTATATAACAATTACAATTTGTTACTTTTATTATACTTATATTACTCATATAAATCTGTTTCTTGATGTACGCCTAGGAGGTAGGTATAATATTGAATTGACTTGAATTTTTTATTTTGCTTTATGTGTATAATAATGGGTGAATGACGATGATAGGGGCGGGTTTTCAGAAGATAATGTTTAGTAATTTCATGCCCATCGATGTTTTAATTCTTTGTTTCAATTTAACGACGTATAACAAAATATAGTAACCGAACAGAGCGAAATTCTAAAGATTCCAAATTTTCAAATGAGATGCGCCACTTCTTCACGTTGTCCGATTGATCCCAAATTTCGTACAAATTATTTTCTTACATAACTCCCTAATTTGATCCCCTGTCTCGAAAACTTTTCCGGAAAAAATATTTCACCAGGTATAGTTAAGATATATACACAGATCTCTATTAATATTAATAAAATATTGGAATAAAAGTAATATTACATACTATCTTGAAGATATTTTTTATTAGATTTTCCTTGATTTACATTTATGTAGAAATAAAATTCAGCTTAGAAATTAGAAAGATGATGTTGAAGAAATATATATGGTAAAAGCGCCATGTTCTTGTGTAAAACCTGGACGGTTGGAGAAAGAGATCTTCGAAATATGGTGCTACAGATTAAATATGTAGATAGAATTTCAGACGAGGAAGCTCTTAAAAAATTTAGAGAAAAGAGAAAAAACAGTGGGATAATCAGGAGAAAATAAAAGCTCAAATTATGGGCACACGGATGCTAAGGGATATTTTAAAGGGCAAGGTCGAAAAGAAACTGGAGAAGGGAAAAATAATTTTTATAAAAAAATAAAATAAAACCGACTTCAAAAAAATTAAATGAAACAAATAAAATAATAATAACTCAAAAATAAAATAAAATACACTAAAAGGTATAAAATACCAGGTGTACCGGAAAGTCATTACCGGTTTTTCTAACAGATGTCGCTAGGCTTAAGTATGCAATGTTATGATTTGACACATATGCATTTTATTCTACTGACATCAAGCTTCAAAGCTATACATGTTATATTTTGCGAAAGTAACACCTTCATAGATTTATACCTCTTTGAAAATGTCAAGTTTCATGCCTGAAAAGGTGCATTTGCGGCACGCATTACTTTTCTTATTTAATCAAAAGAAAAAAGCCGCTGAAAGTCATCGTTTGCTGGTAGAAACTTACGGTGAGCATGCTTTAACCTTAAAAACATGTGAGGTGTGGTTTCGAAAATTCAAAAGTGGTGATTTCGATGTGCAAGATAAAGAACGTTCTGGTAGACCAAAAAAGTTTGAAGATGCGAAACTACAGGAGTTATTGGAAGAAGACCCAACCCAAACTCAAAAACAATACACCGACAACAAATGATGAGTTTGAACCATGCATTGATCGAAAAACGTCCAGAATGGGCCCGAAGACACGGTAAAGTGATTTTACAACACGATAACGCGCCGTCTCATAAAGCAAAACCGGTCAAGGAAGCGTTGAAAGCTCTTGGGTGGGACATATTATCGCACCCGCCGTACTCTCCAGACCTTGCCCCGTCCGACTATCAACTTTTCGCATCGATGGGACACGCGCTTGCAGAGCAGCACTTCGCCAATTTCGAAGAAGTTAGAAAATGGCTCGATGAATGGTTTTGCTCAAAGGACAAACAGTTTTTTTGGGATGGCATCCATAAATTGCCAGAAAGATGGGCAAGATGAATAGAATCAAATGGCCAATACTTTGAATAAATAAATTTTCCATTTTTTTAAAAATTACGTAGTTTTTTTTCGAAAAAACCGGTAATGACTTTCCGGTACACCTAGTAATTATGTAATTTAGTTACGGCTACGCGACGAAATTTTTACATGAAATCACTTTTTGAAGTCGGTGCCAAACATATACATTTTATGAATCGCACTCGACGTATCTTACTTAGTACGTTTGGCTATCCGCCTTATTGCTTATATAGTTTGTTTGGCACCGACTTCAAAAACTATTTTCATGTTAATATTTCGTCGTTTAGTTGTAACTAAATAAGATAATTATTTTATACCTCATGGTCATAAGAATTGGAGTTTTACGTTAATTAGCCATTGATCATATCATCAGAACTTGACCAAATTAATATGACCACCCCTAAGGTACCCTCTTTCCAATATAAAAAGAATCATCGAAATCGGTTCATAAACAAAGAAGTCATGCCTAAACAAACATAGCAAAAAAGGTCCAATACCAATGAAAAAAAAAACGGGACCAATCGGAATCTAGACTGAACCCAATGCAAAAAAATTATCAAAATTGGTTCACCATTGGCGAAGATATCAGGTAACATAGACACAAAAAAAAAAAAAAAAAAAAAAAATCAGTCGAATTGAGAACCTCCTCCTTTTTTGAAGATGGTTAAAAAATTGGCCCATTTTGTCAAGATTTCAAAATGGTACAGCACTAGTTTTTATTTTACATTAAAGATCAAAATTTTTTAAAACATAAGTTCAGAAAAAATATTTTTTTCCCCAAAAGTATAAGTACTACTTTTTGTTTTATTTTGGATTCTGGACAATAGCAGAATTATTCAGGAATGCGGAACAAAAATTAGAATAATAAAATAGGTATATTTGTAGGCACAGCATTTCATTATTTAGGGCAGGGTAGCGATTGTCACCATTTTCAAAAAAATGCCTATTACTCGAAAACTATAAGACTTTTATTAAAAAAAAATGTACGTACGTAATCAATTTTAAATTTTATATATCTTAAAATGAATCAGTTGAATAGTACCTATTTATTGAAAGATTTTTTGAAATTTTACAAATTTTCAAATATACGAGCCCCGTCCCATCTCAATTGGCCCACCAATATTTTTTCTTTTTAAATAAAATTATGCTAATTCACGGTAAATTTAATTTAAATATTTATTTTTATTATCATTTGGAACAACATTTTAAACAATTTAAAACATTTTATTGTAACATTTAACTTAAAATTATTTTTTAATTGTTAAAAACAAGGAAAACATACAAAATTCAAAACCTTTACCACTGTGGGACGTCGCCTTTATTTTTAATTACGGCTTGAATTCTTTTGGGCAACGTACTTATTAAGTTTTGACACTCATCTTGAGTGAAAGTATCCCAAATATTTTGAAGTTTGTGTTTTAATTCGACTACGTTGTATTCGTAATATCTTTTTCATTGTGTGCCAAAGAGTTTCTATTGGTGACAAGTCGGGACTGTTTGCCACCCACTCCAAAAGTGGAACATTATGATCAGAAAGCCATTTTAAAGATTTTCTTGATCTATGGCAGGCCGCCCCGTCTTGTTGGAACACAAACTTATTATTCTGCAATGCATCTGCCATTGTTGGAAGTAACGATTTTTTTAAAATCTCTAAATATTTATTGGTGTTTACAATTCCATCAATGGAGTGAAGTTTTCCAACACTGCTAGCATACATTGAAACCCACACCATAACTGAAGCAGGAAATTTTACTTTCTTTTTTTAAAAATCTGAATTGAAAGCTTCATTTTTCTGACGAATAACTCTGCTTTGATTGTCCCCAACACAAACTTCAAATCGAGACTCATCACTCCAATGGACACTATTCCATTCATCACTCGTCCAATTAATGTGACTTTTAGCCCATTTAAGCCGGTTTTTCTTTTGTTTTAATGTCAAGAGTTGTTTTTCTTTCGCCTAAAAAAATTAGTAAACTTTAATAAATTAACTAGATCGCCAATTTCCCCGTTTCATTTTCCCTTTTTAAATAAATTGATAATAATTGAGCGAATTTTTTCATCAACAACCTTTCCACGAGTCATTTTTACTAATAATAAACAAAACAAACTTTCTTTTGTTGGAAAAAGGCAAAGCCTACTTGATTATTTCACATCTTCAAAGATTCTTAAAAAAAATTCGTGAAAAGCAAAGAACTATTTTTTATATAAAAATATGTTTTTAACAATTAAACATAATTTTAAGTTAAATATTACAATAAAAGGTTTTAAATTGTTTAAAATGTTGTTCCAAATGATAATAAAAATAAATATTTAAATTAAATTTACTGTGAATTAGCATAATTTTATTTAAAAAGAAAAAATATTGGTGGGCCAATTGAGATGGGACGGGGCTCGTAACATGGATGAAATTACTCTTTGGTATTAAGCCAGTCTTAAGGCTGTAAGGTATCTTTTGGATGAGAAATAATGCGTTGAAAAAAATTAAATTTTTTGGCCCCTGTGACAAGCGGATGCGGCTAAACCTGCTTTCTATCTGACTGACTTGAGCCTTATCAGCCAGCGCTTTCACACACATTCCGGCGCCAGTTTGTTCATTTCTAAAGTGATTAGAACTTTGCTTATCTGTATATTGTTTGTTTCATTTTAATAATAATGATAATATGTAATAATACAAAAGTATTTTTAAAAGGAAATCAACGAGAGTGTCCTCTCAAAAATCAACAACCTTGTACTTTCGAGAAGAAAATATTTTAAATTTTAATGCATAATCATTGGGATTCAGTTCCATACCTTATTAATGTAATTTTTGTTTTTCAGAGGATATATCAAAAAAGGTCCAATATCAATGAAAAAAACGGGACCAATCGGAAACTAGACTGAACCCAAAGCAAAAAATTGCATTCTTACTTTATCAAATGCGAAGCATGGGAGAAAGTATTGGAATCGCTCTCGCGGCAAGCGCGACTTCAAAGGGTCCTCAGGTAAAGACTACGGAACCCATAGACTCAATTAAGGTCACAAATTGAAGTATTCAATGAGATTGAATTTTAGCACGTGACGGTTTTGCCAAAAATTACCTGGAATCTCGTCGAGAGGCCAAAAAGTGCCATTTTTTTTGGAAGTACGTGGGGATGGATGGATGGATGTGTGTTATCGTTTTTTTCGTCCACGATTTTTTCCACACCTTTGCACCGATTGAAATGAAATTGAAAACCTACCATTAGTTTAACAAAATGAAGCTCTGATTAGTTTTTGGTACATATCGGTTTACAAACATTAGTACTTTATTTCAGTACTTTTTTAGTTTTTTCTAAATATCTTGAAAATGACTTAACCAATTTTGATGAAATTTAATATCCTAATTAAATACCTTAGGGACCATAAAAAAGGTTAAATAAAGTTTTTAGTAAAATTATATTTTAAAGTACTTTACTAAAGAACATATTAATATTTCAAATGAATTTGGATAAAGTTTAGCAACGATCCGTTGCAATTTATTTTTTCATAATTTCAACCTCATTGCGGCACGGGTTACAATTATCCAATTAAGATAAAATTTTGTTTGAATTGTACCAAATTTAATCTAGTTTTAAAATTTAGAGAGTTGTCTCTGTCGAAAACGTGCTCCTTCATGATCAAAATGGGGAAAAATCGACGTATTTTAGGGATATTCAAAAGTGATCCCCGGGGTTGTTATTTGACAGGCGTTAGTACCGGTTCTACTGAACCGAAATAGATGAAATTTTCATCATTTTACGCGTAATTTAAAGAGCTTAAATTTATATAATAAATATCTTTTTGATTTGATAAGACATTCTAGTGTTATTCAAGTAAAACTGAAAAAAGCTTTTCATTTTGAGCCTCTTAGAAAAATTTCTAAAACACAGAGTATAGTGGAAAACTTAGGGTAGTAATATTCGAGTACCAATAAAGGTATCCCAACAATAAAATCTTTACCGGGAATTATTCCCTGTTAAAATCGTAATTTTCCTGGACTACTTGTTAATAATTTAAGAAAAAAAGTCTTAGAAATTTCGTTCTTGAAACTGTTTGTTTCCAAAATAAAAAAAAAATGATTAAATTTTGGACATTCAAGCTTTAAAAGATCCAGATGAAAATCCATAAAATAAAAATTAAATGGTCAATGGGGGGAGCTATCGATTAGTTAAAACTCACTAATAATTTGGTATACAAGTTTATATTTATATTTGGAAAGTTTTTATTTATTTTATTGGGTGATTGGATGAGATGAAGGGAGGAAGAAACCAATCGACTTGATTGGGGAATAATGGAATTGAAATAATTATCGGAAAAGAGGTTTTTTATCTAATTAGATTTTTCCTCTTGTTAAAAACAAGGACTAAAGATGAATAAGGACACTCGATGATGGAGAAGTAATCTCCGGAATCGAAGCAAAAATACAATGTATACATTAATTAATGTAAAATAATTGGTTTAATAAAATTTATAAAAAATAAAAAAAAAAAAAAAATTATTTTATTGGGGAAATGAAATTGATTGGATTATGGAATTGAAATAATTATCGGAAGAGGTTTTTTTTTTTTATAATTAGTTTTTTCCTCTTATTAAAAACAAGGACTAAAGATTATCAAGGACACTCGATGGTGGAGAAGCAATCTCCGGAGTCGAAGCTAAAATACAATGTACACATTAATTCATGTAAAATAATTGGTTTAATAAATTTATATTTATTTTATTAATATTAAATAACTCAATTCATCTTCTCTATTTATGAGTAGTTTGGTCTTTGATAAAACAATTGCCATTTCACTAAAGAAAATTCTTTCTTTGTTTTATTTATATTTTATATTATATATTATACTATATATATTATATTTATATTTTTTATTATTTTTTTTTTTAATATTTTTATTATTTAATAAAAACATTCCGGTTCTTGAACGAGATGTATGTATTATTTCAAACTATTGTATATTTTTTTGTGTTATATAATTCTCTATAAAAAGAAATAAAAATGTAAATAAAATGTTTCATTTCAATTTTAGAACTACTGAGGATTATCAATTATCAAAGTCAAAATAAGCCGAACATAAAGGAATAAGTAACATATTTTTTTTTTTTTTTTTTATAAATTTTATTAAACCAATTATTTTACATTAATTAATGTATACATTGTATTTTTGCTTCGATTCCGGAGATTACTTCTCCACCATCGAGTGTCCTTATTCATCTTTAGTCCTTGTTTTTAATAAGAGGAAAAATCTAATTTGATAAAAAAAACCTCTTTTCCGATAATTATTTCAATTCCATTATTCCCCAATCAAGTCGATTGGTCACTCCCTCGACCATCCCAATAAGTTACATATTTAATATTAATAAAATAAATATAAACTTTTATACCAAATTATTAGTGAGTTTTAACTAATCGATAGCTGCCCCACATTGAACCATTTAATTTTTCTTAGATATGGTACTATAATTTAATTTTTATTTTATGGATTTTTCATCAGCTTGAATGTCTAAAATTTAATCATTTTTTTTACTTTACCATACAGGATATGGTCAAGTATTGTAATCGTGCATGAAAAAAGTGTTTTTTTTTTCCTTCTTTTTTTTCGAAATATCTAAAAAACGGCTGAAACTATTTTGATTAGAAAAATTGAGCGAAACCATGGCGTTTCGGTCTACAAAAAAGCCCTAATAAGTGATCAAAGAAAAAATTATATTCTTCGAGATAATAATTGTTTTGTCAAAATGTCTGTTAGTCTGTCTGGTTGTCGCGTTGGTTGTTCGTTAGTTAGTTAGTCTGATGTGCGTTACCAAATTTTTGTGGACGAGCTAGCTCAAAAACTAGTGTGAATATCGAAACCAAATTTCACACGTAGTTTTGGTCCATTGAGATTAAGAGCTGATTAGATTTTGGTGCATATCGATCCAAAATTAAGGGGGGTGGATGGGGGGTTAAAAATTAAAAATCTAGGCCATTTGACCAAACTCAACCAAATTTTGTATACACAATCAGTGGGACCCCAGAAGTTTAAAAATGCAAGAACTAACCGCCCAAAATGGGTGGAGGGGGAGTGAAGGGTCATAAAATTAAAATCTTGGCCATTTAACAAACTAAACCAAATTTTGTATACATAATCAGTGGGGCCCCAGAAGTCTAAAAATGCAAGAACTAACCGCCCAAAATGGGGGGGGGGGGTGGGCGGGTAGGGGGCGTTTGGTTACCGTGCATCGCTCGGTGGCTCCAGGTACTTCTAACTAACCAAGGCAAGAGAATGCGCCTAGATGCCCTTCTCTACATCTACTAACCGTATTTCAAGGCTCTAGCGTTCACCATTTCCTTTAATTAATAATGATAATGATAAATTAAGTCTAAAGAAACGGAAAAAATATAATTTATTTTTTTATATGAAAATCAAATAATTCTTTAATTAGTTTATATATGTATATAATTTATGTAATAATGAATTATATGGATATTATTTAAGTCACATGACTTGATAATTTAACTCAACACGCAAACTATATATTTATAATGAATAAATGTAAATATGCCTCATTTCTTAATTTAGCAGATTTGGGGGGCATATTTATTTATTAGACCACATTCCCCAGAACACGTTTATCTAAATCGGCCAAATTTTTTTTACTAAGCCTGCTTATATTAGGGTATTATACCTACATCAGTGATCCGACTATTTATTCTATATTCCAGCGGTGACCACTAACCTTAACTTTGGGAGCTGCAAATTTATAAAACTGTTTCAAAGCGAGCCACATTGTTTGGAGATTAATTAATGGTTTATTAAAAAAAAGACACATTTTTTTATTTTATAAAATATAAATGAAATAACATTTATTTTTTGCTCTACTTATTTATAACTTTACAAAAATAATTTTTATTATTATTATTTTTTTTAATTTAATTATTATACAGGGCAGGTGGCATAAAGATCTACAACATTTTGAAGAGATATAAAAATGAAAAAATCTAACTAGAAAACTAAATTTATTTTTGAAAAATAAAAATAAATGAAATTTTTTTAAATGTATTTTTAACATTATCAGACAAAAAAAGGGGGGCAAAAATTTAGTTCTTGATTTAATCTCAACCAAATTTTGTATACATATTCTGTGGATCCCCAGAAGGCTAGAAATGCAAAAACTAACCAAATTCTGTGTACATAGTTTTGTCGAAAAGGCTAGAATTTTCATTTTTGACCCCCCCCTCCCATTTAGGGTGGTTATTTTGGAATTTCTAGCCCTCTGGGTATACAAAATTTTAAGGATTTTAGTTGAAAGGGCTAGAATTTTAAATTTTTACCATCCCCCTGTTTTGGGTGGTTAATTTTTGCATTTCTGGCCTTTCGAGGTCCAGCGAATATGTATACAAAATTTGCCGGAGTTTGGTCGAAGGGGTTAGAGTTGTATTTTTGACCCTCCCCCCCCCCCCCCTTTTTATTGTCTGATAATGTTTAAAATACATAAAAAAAATTATTTTATGTTCTTTTCAAAATTATTTTCAGTTTTTACCTAGTTAAATTTTTTCATTTTTTTTTATACCTCTTCAAAATGTGGTAGATCTTTATGCCAGACCCTGTACTTTTTAAAATCAGTATTATTCAATTGGGTTCATGAGCCGCACGAAATTGACTAAAGGGCCGCATGCGGCTCGCGAGCCACGTTATGGCCACCTCTGGTATATTCTGTCTATAGTGCTAGTTTTTGATACCTGGGGAATTCCACGCCGAATCGGACGGTTTGAAAAATTTTAATTTTTATTTTCTTTCATTTTTTTGGCATTTTTTAGTACCTATTAAAAAACTCTTCGTGGTAAATTTTGAAATTTTTTTGATCACCGGTTTAAAAGATATCGAATTTCCGTTTTTCACTCATAACTTCTTCAAAAATGGTGCAAATTAATTTTTTTTTTTTGAAATTTTTGTTTTTTTACATACTTTTTAGATAAAAAATACAAAAAATTTTTTTTAATTGTTTTTATATGCCATTTTTTATTTTGAAGATATTAATCTTGTTTTTGAAACTGTCTCTAGTCTTCGATTTTTTTGATATTTTTTTATTTTAAACTTCTATTCATTCTACAAATTTTAAGACCGGATTGATTGATAGTGGTCTTATGATAATTACTATTTTTTTTCGATTTTCAATTTTTTATTTTGATTTTCTTTCAACTAATTAAAATACAAATTATTTATTTTAAACACCTGTTAACGATAAAAATCAATTCATAAACAGAACTCAATACCAAAAAGTGGCTTTAATTATGGTTAATAGAGAATAACATTTTTTTGAAATTTTCAAAAATCGAAAATAATAGTAATTATGGTAGGACCATTATCAACTTGGTCTTAAAAATTGTAGAATAAATAGAAGTTTAAAATAAAAAAAATGATCAAAAACAAGATTAAAATTTTTAAACTTAAAAATCGCATATAAAATCACTTTAAATAAATTTTTTGTATTTTTTTTATAAAAAGTATGTAATAAAACAAAAATTAAATTCTTTTTTTTTTGAATTTGGACCATTTTTGAAGGATTTATGAGTGAAAATCCGAAATTCGGTATCAGATTTGGTGTGGAATAACCTATACACACACAAATAAAAAGTAAACCGATTAAAAAAAAAAAAAAAAAAATAATTATAAAAATAATTCAAAAAGATCAACATGTATCTCTAGATTGATATAAGACTCACATTGAAAGGACGCTCGAAGAAGCCAAGACGATCACCGAGGATACCGCTTCCCATGGCGAATTAGTGATTTCTTGTTCTGAAAAATAAAGCTAAAATTAGTATTTTGAAATTTCATTTTTGACCCCCACCCCGATTTTTCTGTCTGATAATGATTAAAACACATACAATATAGAATATGTCCAGTTTCTTTCTAGTTAAATTTTTTCATTTTTGAAGTTATACTTCTTTTGGCGCGTTTGGATGAGAATGAATTTGTGACCTGCGCGCGCAGATGTCCCAAAAATTAACATGATGAAGTTGGCTACAGAATAGAATAAATAATATATTCCTTTAAACGACTGCAAGGAATCTAACAAAACGTGTTGTTATTTTCAAATTCAATTCAATTGATGTGGATGTGAAATATATTATAGGAAATGATTAAGATGATGGATGATTTTATTATGTTTGGCTCGAAGGGTTAGTTGGAAGGAGATTCGCCGGGCTTGGATGAGAGATAATCTTCAGAGATTAGAATCTCTTTTGGCGGCGTTAAAGCCAGAAAAATGCTATTTTAAAATAAGAATTTGCAGTAGGCAGTTAAAAATATGCTTTTCCAAAATATGAATTTGCCAGAGGCAATCGGAAACATGCTTTAAATAAAATAATGGCACAAGGCCCGCATTTATTGCTTCTTCGTTACAGAACGTGTATACAAATTACTTCTTAGACACAAGTCGTTTCTTTACCAAATCGTTCCCAGGTGATTAGTCCCCTCGGTGAGCTGCCCCATTCAATGAGTTTCAACAACTGAATGACAACTCACAAATGACAAATGACAACTGAACTCGCGCCAAGGAGCGAGCTGCTTTTATAACCCTGGCTCTAATTAGCAATTAAGCTGATTGGTTAATTATTCCCGCCTTTAGGATGACGTGTGCATAACTTTTCGCGCCCTTGCTTCTCGTTATAAAAGGGGCGTGTCCCTGCTGCTCATCCGTCAGTATATCGAAGGATTCTGACCGGCAAACAGCAAGCAAACGCCTTTTTCAAGGCGAAAACAAATCTTTATTTTCAAAAGCATTTTACATTGAAAGGAGCGGAGAATAAAATCCCACAATATTATTTATATTAATAATCAATTCTTAATAATTATATATTTATATAATTATAAATTATAATTTTGAATAATATATATATTTATTATATAAATTTGTCAGTTACAAAAACTGTGTAAAAACTTTGAGAGTGTTTTCAAATATTAGAGGTTAATTCTGTAAGTATTATATCTAGAATTATTACTGGAGAGTTATAGCTTAGAATATTTTAAATATTTAAAAAATATATTTGACTCGTTCACATGATAATTAATGATTGTTTATTTTGACTGTATAGCTATTTTTACGGAAATAAAATCTTTTTGATTAATTTTAATATTTTTCTTCGATCTTTACTGCAGTTTTGTTTTTTGAAATTTTTTTCAGAAGCCAAAGAAGTATAACTTCTAACTCGTGTACATAAGTACACACACACTTTTTTTTTATACCTCTTCAAAATGTGGTAGATCTTTATGCCCCACACCCTGTATTAATGTTCTCTTTTTACAATGTGGTGGAGAATAACATTTTCCAAATAGATTAATAATATAATTTCAATATTCCAATGATCAAGCTGTTATTTGGCGGCTTCTCGTGCTTGGGTATTTGGTAACGCAGCTTTTAATAAGGTCAGTTCATGTATAAAAAAAAATTTCACATCAACCTCTACGGCAGCCAATCTAATCAAGGTTATAGTATGATTAATGTATTCACATATTAGAAATAATAAAAAACAAACAGTATTTAACACCTCTATAAATACATGCTCTTCGATGCACAAGTGAGTCATTGCATTAATGATATTTGATTGGAGAGTTTTAATTCGCCAATGAAGGGCGAACGAGCAAATATATTCCCTCTATTAATGTACAACTTGCCTACCTGTTTTCTTGATCACTTAAGGAATAAATCATTATCTCATTAATCAATTGAAATAAAGTATTTTTTGAAGAAAGTCATAAATAATATTGTCTAAGATTTTTCGATTATATGCTGATTTTTTTGTAATAAAACTTCCAAGGTTGATTAATTCGTATAATAATAATAGTATAAAAGTTACTTTATTATCATGTATAAATTTCCTATCAAAACTAAGTGGAGAATTATCCTTGAAAAAAAAAAAAAAAAAAATAGAAATTGTAGAGAAATAATAAAAAAAAAGTATAAGAACAATTAGATCTACTGAACTACAATTATTTATTAAAAATATGTTACATGAAAATATTCATCCTACGTTGAAAAAACGATATATTTATACACTACGGTCCAAAAAAATCGAGCCACCAATAAAAACTTTATTAAATAGTAAATCATTTTTAATTTTTTTATAAGTAATCATTCATTTACTGAAAAACGGCTTATTGCAAGTGTACTTACCACTTGCCATTGACTTAGCCCTTGATTAATTAGGCACACAATTTGAACTGGTTGAACTTCAGAAATATCCGTTTTGTATATTTGATCTTTCTATCAATGATGCTTAATTCAAAATTATTCATTTTATTGATATTTCAAATGGAATTTGATCTTTTATTAAAATTTTATTTAAATTTAAAGTGATATTGAGAAAGAAGGATAATTTGTAATTGTTATATCTTTCAATTTAATTTTGCTTATTTTTACTATGAATTTCAAAAATTATCACCCATATTTATTGAATATGTTAGTTTAAGAGTGATTAGAACAAATTACATGGTTTTTTGTAAAAATTTCAAAAATAATTTGTTATTTAATAAAGTTTTTATTGGTGGATCGATTTTTTTGCACCTTAGTGTATATCGAGGGGTGAACCTCGATTGTAATTAGGTGTACACAGTCTTTGAAATTATGTATAACTATTTTGAAATTCAATAGACCACCTTCATCTATTGTCTTCTATTTGGAAATGAAAGTGGAAGTAAGTGTAGACAATATTAGGTACTGTTTTTTGACAGGCACTAGTACCGGTTCTGTTTAACCTAAATAGATGAAATTGTTATCATTTTAGGCGTAATTTAAAGAGCTTTAATTTATTTAATAAATATCTGCCGTTTTAGAGTTATTCAAGAAAAACTGAAACAACTAACTGAAACTTTTATTGGTGGCTCGATTTTTTTGAACCGCAGTCTAGTTAAGGAATTCTATTTGATATGAACAGATGCTGAAGTTAATTAGGGCGAAATCGATCTCTGTTCAATATGAATAAATGATATACGTATTTTAAGTATTATCATATTTTTGGAGAAACTCTAGATATATTAATAGTTAAGATGCCGCTATTTGAAACAATCACCAATAAGTAAATTATGAAAATATTGTTATTTGAGTAAAATACTGGAATAGTTAAATTTAATATTTGGGTATTTAAATGAAATAATATGTAATTACAACAAGAAATGGTATAAACTTGATGTAGAATCTATATTCAAATGAATTATATAAATTTTTAATTTAATTATTAATTTGGTTGAATTAATAAAAAAAAAATTAATTTATTTAATTTATATTTATAGTTAAGAAATTCTATTTGATATGAATAGATGGTGAAGTCAATTATGGCGAAATCGATCTCTGTTCAATATAAATAAATGATATACGTATTTATTTTTAGAGAAACTCTAGATATATTAATAGTTAAGATGCCGCTATTCGAATCAAGTACCAATAAATAAATTATGAAAATATTGTTATTTGAGTAAAATAGAGAATAGTTAAATTTAATATTTGGGTATTTAAATGAAATAATATGTAATTACAACAAGAAATTATATAAACTTTATGTAGAATCTATATAGAAATGAATTATATAAATATTTAATTTAATTATTAATTTGGTTGAATTAATAAAAAAAAAATTAATTTAATTTTCTATATTCATAAGGTATAAGGTCGTAATCTAATTTTAATATATATTAATATTTCTTATAATCTTATAGTGGGTTTTAAAATTTAATAAAAAAAAAATATTATAAACAAAATTTATGTTAATTTTTTTTTAATTTCTTAATTATTAAGATATCACTATTTGCAGAAAATCTAAGTCGTTTTATGATAAAAAAAACATTCGATTGGATGTAATAAGAGGTAAACAAGACATTCATTAGATATTAAGAGATATCTAATAGTATAAAATAGATCACTCATGTATATAATATATTTGGATTAAATAGGTACCTAAAAATTTGATTATATTTGTAATGATTTTCGATATATCTTGATTATTAATAAAATATCTTTGGGATAAATAAGAGCTCATTAAAAATCCTCAACTATATCAATATATTTATTATAAATAAATTGTTTTTTCAATGTATACGTTAGGGGTGGATTTTAAAGACTATTAAATTATCTACTTTTCGATATTTAAAGTATTTGAATAATGTAAGAGGGCGTCCCTAAACGAGAGTGAGGCGGTTTTGGCGATGAGTTTAGTTTTTTGAAAATTAATATATTTTATTTTTCCTAGAAATTCTCAATTAACCTGATAAGAGTCCACCCTTAGTATCAATCTCCCTATCAAGAGAGGGCTCAAAAAGTAATTTTTTTCGACATATTTGAACAAGATTAATAATAATTTAATTAATAATATCTTGGAAGATAATATTTTGAATTAACTTTACTATCTCAATATTCAAACGAACATATATATTTGGCGATGAGTTTAGTTTTTTGAAAATTAATATTTTATTTTCCCTAGAAATTCTCAATTAAATTGATAAGGGTTCCCCCTTTGTATCAATCTCCCTCTCAAGAGAGGGTTTAACAAGTAATTTTTTCGAGATATTCAAAAGAAAGTACACAACTTTCAACTCTTTATAAAATATATGGTAATTTTTTATTACATTTTTTTTATTTTTAACCCTAGAGAAAATTCTACCTACCCCAAAATAATTATTCGATTTAATTTATACATTAACATATGTACATTTCAAGTTGTTAATCTATTAAGTTTACCAGCTTGCAATGCTCTGAAAGACATACAGACATTGCTGCGGCACTAACAGGTGGTTCTGCTTTACTTTAAAAGAGCAATAAAAAAGTAATTCTGAAATTTTGGTTTAAGATCAGTATTAGTTTTTGAGCTAGGGCTTTTAAAAAATTATTGGCCTAGTCTATGGAAACTAACTCACAGATATTTCGATAAAATTCCTAATTTTTTTCGCTGTTGGCTATATTACATCTAGAGACTGGAACTCTCTTCCCCCGACCGTCTTTCCAGCAACTTATGACCTTCAATCTTTCAAGACCAGCATCCACAGATACCTTCGACTTCTACCCAATCACTAAATCTCCCCTTATCTTCACGTTACAAGGGTCCACCACGGACTACAGAGGTTGTACCTTCTTGGTGCAACTTCTTCTTGTATCAGTATCTTTATAAAAAAAAAAAAAAAAAAAAAAAAAAAAAAAAATACGTCAAGATTCGGATATTTGACCTAATCGCTTTGGCTTGAGAATGGCTCATATCTTATTATATTAATCGAGCAATTCTTGTATACCAATATAGAATTGGTTTCTAGAAAACGGCTCAATCTTGGATGAAATTCAGGGGTTTGGGGGTTTTTGTGTTGACAATTCGATCTGTCATGGTCTCATCTTTGGCTAAGTTGTTTTTGATGGGTTTTTTGTTAATTGAAACAATTATTCACAGGTGGTTGTTTGAATATAAAAATTTATAATTACATTTTTTTTAATTTTCTTTTAATAAAATTAATTGGTTTTTTTATTTTAAATTCCACTAATAAATCATTACAAATATTATTATATATTAGAATTTGGTATTTTTCTATAAAATAATTGATTAGAATATCAATTTCATTCTCTTAAAAAATCCGACAATTCGAAAGATCGTGCCTCCTTCTTCAGGATTTTAAAGGGTCAACGAAAGCACCTCGGTGTATATTAATATTATTTTTTAATTTCAATTTCATTCAAAAATCTTTGTGACCAGTAATACGATATATCGATATATTTTTTTAAATTATTTTTTAGATATTAACATATCAAAAACTAACCAGTATGTAATTATCTCCTTCAATATATAAAAATTTTGCTACCCTCGGCATAAAATTTTTTCAATTTAATTATATATATGACTCAATTTTATATTAACTGAGGATGGGTACAATCAGACCCGAAACATGTATTAAATATATTAAAGATTAAAAATTATTCAATATATGTGTGTGTTTAAATTTGTTTACTTGTGATGTTACAGTGATTGTTGTAAGAATAAGGGATTTGATTAATTTAATTTAACTTATTGAGAAATAAAAACATCCTATGATAGTGAAAATAATTTAATATTAAAAATACAATTTTTTTATAGTCAAAGCTAGTTATATAACAAAATAGTATTCAATAGTCATAGTCATGTGTAGTACATTTTATTAAATTTAAAAATTAACACAAAAAACATGAAAAAAGTATTTTTCAAAAAATGATTCCAAAAACAAAAGCCTGGACAGTCTTTTTCCAATCAGAAGACTGCGATTTTCTGTCGCTATTTTTCTAGTTTTATGGTATTTTCCCCCTCTCTATTACAATAATTTTATTTTTTTTGAATTTAGAGTACCTAGTCAAAGTATTTTTTAATAGTTGTGATGTTGTGAAATAAAAATATAGTATAAAATTGTGCAATTAAAAATATTGCAGCAGTTTTTGGTTTTGCAAGTGAAATAAAATGCAACGGATCGTTGCTAAACTTTATCCAAATTCATTTAAAATATGTATGTTCTTGAGTAAAGTACTTTAAAATATAATTTTACTAAAAACTTTATTTAACCTTTTTTGTGGTCCCCAAGGTACTTAATTAGGATATTAAATTTCATCAAAATTGGTTAAGTCATTTTCAAGATATTTAGAAAAAACTAAAAAAGTACTGAAATAAAGTACTAATGTTTGTTGACCGATATGTACCAAAAACTAATCAGCGCTTCATTTTGTTAAACTAATGGTAGGTTTTCAATTTCATTTCAATCAGCGCAAAGGTGTGGAAAAAATCGTGGACGAAAAAAACGATAACACACACACACACATACATACATCCATCCATTCATCCATCCCCACGCACTTCCAAAAAAATGGCACTTTTTGGCCTCTTGACGAGATCCCTGGTAATTTTTGGCAAAACCGTCACGTGCTAAAATTCAATCTCATTGAATACTTCAATTTGTGACCTTAATTGAGTCTATGGGTTCCGTAGTCTTTACCTGAGGACCCTTTGAAGTCGCGCTTGCCGCGAGAGCGATTCCAATACTTTCTCCCATGCTTCGCATTGGATAAAGTAAAAAAAAATCCGATATATTTTTCGATATATATCAAATTTTATTTTGTCTGCGATTAAAAATCAACCTTTTTACCTGAATTTAAAATTAAAACTAAATAAATATATCGCTTTTAACTGAATCAAAAAATTACCGAGCGTCGCTCGGTGTTCCAGGTACTAACTATATTAAAACTTGTGAGATCAAGTATAAGGCTGATCAATAAAATTCAAAATTTCGCCATTAAAAAAAAAAAAGAATGCTTACTGCGATCGTATCTCGTTGGCTATTTATTTGTTGTGACCTTTGGGGTCCCCGCTCGAGGCTGCCTATTATTGTTTCCCTCTCACAGAGCTGTCAATTTACTTATAAACCATTCGCGATATAATACTAATTATCATATCTTTTGCCCGTCATTAGTTCATAATAAGCTTTAAGTGAGCAATTCAAAAGAAATATTTTTTCGTTTTGCATTCTAAAACGAGATTCTTTTTTTTTCAAGAAATTGTTTCTCCATTTATAGAGAGATTGAGGATTTGCATTCTTCATTGTCTATTGGTAAAAAGATTTATGTTTATGAATGGATAGATAATTCATTGAAAGAAAAAAATAAATAGAAATCTATTATATATACCTATACACTGTGGTCCAAAAAAGTGGAATACTTAGAAAAATTTAGTTTTTTCAAATAATTTTCAGAAAAAACATATTTTTAAACCGATTTTGATGATTTTTTTTGCATTGGGTTCAGTATAGTTTCCGGTTGGTCCTGGTTTTTTGCTGGTATTGAAACTTTTTTGTTATATTTGTTCAGGCATAACTTCTTTGTTTATGAACCGATTTGAATGATTATTTCTGTGTTTGGATCAGTATAGCTCCAAGATAGTCAAAATACCTATTTATTTATTTATTTTATGTATGTTCAGCGAGAATTTTTTGCCACGTGGACCGATTTCGATGATTCTTTTTTTATTGGAAAGGGGGTACCTTAGGGGTGGTCCCATATTAATTTGGTCAAGTTCTGATGATATCATCAATGACGAAATAACGTAAATCTTCAATTCTTATGAGCAACGAGTCAAAATTATAATAAATAAAATCTTTTATAAAAAAAAATCTTAAAAAATTCATTTAAAACCCCAAACGTTTCGAGAGAATTTCTATAATTATTAATTGAATTTTATTATCATTTTCTGATTAATTCGCCCGACTCTTTCTCTTACGAGATGCATACAAAATATTATCTTAAGTCACTATTAATAAGATCACTAAAAAGAGAAAAATAAAAATAATTTTTATAAAAAGAAATAAAACCGACTTCACAAAAATTAAATTCAACAAATAAAATAAAAGAACTCAAAAATCAAATTAAATTCGCTAAAAGGTATAAAATAATAATCTAATTTAGTTTCAACTAAACGGCGAAATATTAACATCAAATCACTTTTTGAAGTCGGTGCTAAACAAACTATATAAGCTAGAGTACTCGCCAAACGATCCGTTGATTCATAAAATGTATATGTTTGGCACCGACTTCAAAAAGTGATTTCATGTTAATATTTCGCCGTTTAGTTGTAACTAAATTAGATTATTATTTTATACCTTTTAGTGTATTTTATTTGATTTTTGAGTTCTTTATTTTATTTGTTGTGAATAATTTTTTGTGAAGTCGGTTTTATTTTTTTTATAAAAATTATTTTATTTAAACTTTTAATATAGGTATTCTGTTATTCTACAAATATTTTAAAACATTTTTAGAGTAAAAACAATGTATTATTTTAATTTAAACCTTTTAAAATTAAATTTATTTAAACTAGAATAAATTTTCAGGTTTGAAATCTGATTCCTTTATTGAATTGTATTAAATGATTATCGTCTAATAACAAATTAAATTGAATTTTGTAATGTTTATTAGTTCGATTTGAATATCTCATCTTTTAATTTAATTTAATTTGAAATATTGTTCAAGCATACGCTCTAAAGACCGAAGAAGTAGGTCAAGATGTACCTCTAATAAATGATGGAAGATATTATAGGTATGTCGCTCAACGACTTAAAGTGATCATTGAACAACTATCCACAGAGCTGGAAAACGATATAGAGAAACAAACTCTTATGCAAGGAGACCGAGATCTGGTCGAATTAGAGCTTCAAATGAGAGAGATGACCGATTCATACTATTGGAGGTATTGAGGGATCGGCATTGTACATCAGCTCAAATTCAACTCGACAAGAACCTAAGTGTTTGGACTATCAGAAGACATCTCTGGGAATTAGGGTTGATGTCAAGGACAGGCCCACTTTTGACACCAAATCACCGAATCAATCTAAGTGTTCCACTTTTTTTGCAACACAGTATATATGTTAAAAAGAGAATAAAACAGATAAATAGAGATCAAGAGGGCGAATGCAAAAAAATTAATAATCATTCATAACTTAATTTTATGTGTTCCAATGGTTGATGATAAGAACAAATGAGCGATCAGCATTTTTTTCAATTGATAATCATGTCGTCATTGATTTTGATGAAGGTATATGGAATAGAAAAATTATGAAATCATTAAAACTCACAATAATTTTATTAATTGGGTTAATTTTAAAAAGTGTGTCTTACTGGTTGCATAACTTCACGGGGTTTTGATAATAATATTTTGTCAATTTTTTCTGGAATCAAACATTTTACATCTTTGAGAACAATTGTCACTGAGTGTCCTAGTTTAAAATTAATATAATCTTACATTATTATAAGGTTATCAATCCTAAGACTGGTGTGATACAATTGTTATTATACTCATGTTATTTAACTATATTCACTTTTCAAAAAGTATTAGGGAAAATATTATAATCTAGATTTTAGTTTAATACTCTCATCTTACTCTCCATAATATTGGTGATAATTAGTTCGCATACTTGTGAAAATGCGCATCCTAATTGCTGAGTTGAAAGAAAAAATAATCAAATATCTTAACGTTTGGCAACATTTTGAGTCAATTTATATTAGTTTTATTTTGCACATTTCACCCTTGTTGCACATCAGCTACACATTTTCACATTTTTAACTCTTTTAGAAGAAATATGAGTTTAACGAGCCAATTAGAAATTATAAAAGATTTAGAATCTGAAATAAATCAAATGTATGGTAAAATATTGATCGGTGTGTCAGCGGATTAACATTTCCAAACCAGCCCCAAAAAGGTTCATTTATTTAAATATGCCCCTTTAACTTCTGTCGATGTGAAACGCAGTTTCAGTTCCCTTAAAAATGTTTTAACCGATTGTAGCGGCTCGCTGTTGCTCTGGCTACATTTAGGTACGGCTGCTAGATGACTCAGTCAGATCGTTGCGACACTTTTACATGACTGATGGTACCATTTCAGTCATGTTATAAGTGAAGCAATTGATCTCGACTGATCGGAGAATCGAGGGAGGGCCATCCACCAACTAGTAGCCGCTACCCGCTGGCTGGCGCCCAGCCCGGCTTTTTATCAGGGATGAACATTTTCCGGTTCTTGCACAAATCATTGTTAGGACCCCACCAACTTGGTGGGGGGCGCGGACACGCACCACAACGCACTCAACCGAGGCCCTAACACCGATAGAAGGCATAATTTTAAGGAAACTAATTTAGAAAAATATATTATCATAAATGAATAATTTGTATTTCTAACTGCTGTGGAGAGAGGAAGGAAGTATTTTATTTGTTTCCTTAAGTGATCCCTTGAAACCCTGAAGAAGGAGGGAAGAATCCTCCGAAACGTCGGTTTGAAAGGAAAGGAGGAAGGAATCCAATAAATTACACCATATTTGGATATGTGTTAATTTTTCTTTCCTCACTACCCCTGGGCTGCCTTCCATTACTTACAATCAGAAACCTATATGTTTATGTACATATTCTTATTCTAGAAAAAAAAACCGAACAGTTTTCATTAGAACTATTTTTTTATACGTCATCAAATAAAAAAAAACATTAAATCAATTAGATCTCAAAAAAATCCTAATAACTATTTTTAACAATCATTCAACTTAATTATAATATAATAATAATCAAATATTTAATTATTAAATAAAAAATTTAATAATTTTACCATCAGGAGCTTCATTTTATCGTGTTGTAAATCTATTTCGAATTGGATAAAGTAAAAACTCACCCGTTATATAATTCAAGCAGAAAACACCCTCTTTGATTTACTCTTAAAAATAGGAACTGATGAAATGACAATTTTTAAAATTCATTTGGAAAAACTATTTGATGGATGACTTGGTCCTATTTGTTTTCTATTGATTGATTTATCTTCTAATAGTATCCTCACCATCAGAGATTATCTGTTTAAATTTGCTCGTTCATCACCATTAGAAAAAAGAAAGAAAGAGAAAAAATATTCTCTGTTGTGTTCGATGCATATCTTCCTTTAAACTTTAAGGAAGATAAAACAACGCTCGTACATTCTTTCAGGTTTTAATTTGCTGTATCGCTTGGAGCGAATTTTAATCACGCTCGCGAGTCAAAAGTGAAGCCGAAGAGAGCCTGGATAATTAGACGTTTTCTTAGTTGCCCAAGATATCCTTGCGTTTAATATTGTCTAATAGTATGGTGTTGTTTTTCCTTTACAATTCAAGCACCATTTGCATTTTTAACTCACATTATTTTTTAACGAATAAATTGTTTTTAAAACTTGAGAGAGAGAGAGGGTTTTTTTTTGATATTCAAAACATCACCTCAACTCCTCATTAGGAGAATGATTAAATGTGATTAATATTGAAAGGTGAAATGAAGGATGATTATTATCGAA